>JAAOAW010000274.1:0-142667 GCA_013186925.1 Fusarium succisae | reverse complement strand
GATCATCGGATCCGGCGGATCACCGGGAAATCCCTTATGTTCTACGTGCCCCACTTACTGCCTCGGCTGACAAGGATTGCCTCCTTAGACCTTATTTTGCGGGGCTACCGTGTCGCCAGCAATTAGCTACCTGAAGCATTATATGGACTTTCGGGCTTTGATTCCTCCGCAGCACGACATATCCTCTCTCCGTCAATGCCGCGATGACGTGGCCGTTGGGAAACAGTCTCAACTGCCGAATCTGTAGACCCAAGAGGTTCATTTCAGTGTTATTTGCAGTTGAGACTTGTGGCTGAGAGCTTAAATCAGCACAGAGAACTTCGTTCCTCGGCTCCCCACATTATCCCCGCAACTACTGATACCCCGTGGCAAACGAAAGATGCCCAGAAACGATAAATTCAAGGGCATGTCCTTCCCTGAAGACACCAGGGCTTTGCACCGAGCACCCAAGTTTACAACTATATCATGAAAAACATGCCTGAGGCCCCCTATTCCACTATCATCAACCGGGAGACCGGCGCAGCGAAACGGCTGGGCGAAAAGGCACCAGTCACTCCCCATTTGCAGAAGCTTATCGATGAAACACTATCGAATGGTTACGTTATAATCCCCAACGCCTTTACAAATACCGAGATTGAAGAAGCGAACAAAGAGCTACGACATCTTGCGTCTGGCCCGGAGGCCGGCCCAGCCGTCTCTGGAGGACGCAACAGATTTGAAGGGCTGAGAACGAATCGTATCTACGCTCTACTCAACAAATCCAGAGTCTTTGACAAATTTGTACTCCATCCTGATATTCTCGGTCTCAATGAGTATTTCCTGGACCAAGGTTTCCTCCTGAATGCATTCCATAGCATCAATATCCAACCTGGCGAAGCCCCCCAGACAATTCATCACGATGATGGCTTTATCACGATACCACGTCCACATCGCCCCTTTGGAACCGTATGTACTTTGCCCCATTTGCCTTCATAACGACTGACCCGGATAGGCAATTATGGTCGCGCTAGATTCTTACACAAAAACAAATGGCGCTACGGTCGTTGTTCCGAAGTCGCACACATGGGACTCGAATCACGTCCCGACGCCCGAGGAAGCACAGCCTGTTATTATGGAAAAAGGAAGCGTGGTTTACTTTCTAGGTACCCTATGGCATGGAGGAGGCAAGAATGTATCTGACAAAGAGCGGAGAGCACTCACAGTTCAATATTGCCAGCCGTGGGTCCGTCCACTGGAGAATCAGATCCTCGCGGTAGATTGGGAGAAGCTGAACGATATCCCGCCTCGATTGGTTGACATGCTGGGATATCAGGTCGGGGCTCCTTTTGTAGGTTATGTAGATGGGATCAGCCCCAGAAGGGCCGTTGAACGGAAGATGAGGGCAAGTCAAGCGGTCAATAGGTATAACACCAAGCTATGAACTAGAAGCGGGGTTTCTCACTATTATTGGCTTGGAAGAGAGTTCTTAAAGTATCTGTTATGTTGCTTAAGATTGGAATATGCTAAGCATCTTAACCTAAATATACCGTCCAGTCCTTCTCCTTGAAGGCCTCCCGAGCTCTCTCGATGATGCTGCCTACTCATTTTTGTTAGATATTTCGACCCCAGCCATAAAAGAGCCGGTTAGCACCGGATTGGCTCGGTGTGGTTAGGGTCAAGTCGGTACCGCTGCCATGGAATTTCTGGATCGAATACCAGTCATCAGTTTGACCTTTAGTGACCTTGCCACCAACGGCGGGCCAATAGGTCGAGCCAATCTTGAGTTCACGCATGGAATCGGTCAAGGCGCGGATATATCGAACATAGTTATTCGTGCTATTGGCGTCGCTGTAATCGAGACCAGTGTCCATTGGCGCGCCGAACTCGGTTGAGACTGCACGCGAAGCGCAATTGCCTAGGCCGTTCTTGTAGGCCGTCACCCAGCCGTTGTAATCTTTGGCACCAGTGAAAAAGGTATAGACATGATAGGACAGCAGGGTACCGTCCAAACGGCTGTCGTCGCAGACAGGCTGAAGGTTCTGGCAGTAACCCGTGCCGCCTATGAGGATCCGCCCCTTGGGCAGCGATGAGTGTCTGCTGACCCAGTTTGCAGCTACGTTGGTCCACTGGCTGGCGCTATAGCCGTGCGGTTCGTTCATGGGTTCAAAGTAGATGGAGCTATTGCCATTGTACTGGTTGACCACAGTGTCCCACATAGCGTTCCAGGCGTTGTAGTCGACGATCTTGCCTCCCGAAGCCGCGCCATCTTCCCAGTAACCCAAGATGACATTGAGGTCGTGGTCGGTGGCGGAATCGATCACTCCAGTGTAGGCATTCCACCAGGTAGAGTTGACCGTTTTTGTATTGACTGGCAAGCGGATGGCGGTAATACCGAGGTTGTCCTTAAGACCGCTGTAGATAGCGTCGGCCTTGGCTCGGACGGTATCATAGTCGTCGGACACGGTCAGACCGCGGAGGACTAGTGGGCCGTTGACGAAGTTGTCTCCGAGGACAGCCCAATTCACTCCTTGGAATTTGCTGGTGTCGGCACTGGCCAGTAGTCCACCGGCCAACGCGGCTAGGACAGCACTCTTCAGCATACTGGGCATGGTGTTGATTTGATCTCGGTCGTATATGAGTTTGCTGAAGTGGAATGATGTTTCAAGTTGCTTGTGTAATGACTTCTTCTGTCCAGTATATCAAGTTGTTATTATAGATTTACCCTAACTTATATGCAAGAGCTGAAAGCTCAAAGGAGGGGTTTAGCATCGGGTGTCTGGACGTCAATATTCTAGCGCCGGACCGATGTTGAATGGACAACCCGATAGATAGGCCGCTCATCTGCAATAGCAATCTCCTGAATGACGGTAGTCTCAACTTGGAGCCTGTCTTGGGCACCCTCGACAGTATGCTGTAGGTGGCGAACTGTCTGCCAATCGGCTCATCGCCTAGTAGACCGTGCACAGGAGGGCGCTATACCCCAGAATCTTCCAAAATGTTGTCACAAGGCCACTTCCCCTCGTTTTTGCGGGGAAATGGCGCGGGGAATCAGGGGAAGGTTGTTCATATTGCATCGGAGGGACTTGGACCGATGCCGGCGACGTGGATCGTCCGATTTCCCGGGCCTATCAGAATCAATCTTCCTTTTCGGCAACAGCACTCATTAGTGCGGTAGTAGTCTACCCAGTGCGGTGTTAGCCACACCAGCGCGTCGCCATTGCGGGCCGCTCTATGACATGACGAGTCGCCGTATCAGGAAGCTTTCTGGCTGCCTATTCGTGGCATGAACGCTTCATCTCATGCCTTGCTCGAGGAGTCGGAGCAGGTGTTTGCATCGGAGAAGATCGTCAGCAGATAGCTCCATATCTGGTCGTGGCTATCGCTGAGTGATGTGTCGCGTCAGTTCACCTTTAGCTTCGTCAGTACCGTCAGCGGTAACCGATCTTGGACCTACTTGGTATTTGCCACGCAGCTGTGCTCCTAAGGCCGCCCTCAGAGGGTGGCAACGCGACTCACCGCAATTTCATATGTTCCGTTCTTTTAATTCCTTATATATCTAACGTAGGAAGAATAGCCTGTTCTAAGTCGAAGATGAGCTCAATCATATCAAGTTCAATTTAACTACCTAAAATACAAACTTTGCTTAGAACGAACTATCTAAAGACTCATCGGGTATCAGGTTTGCAAATGGCATCCATAGAGCAGAAAACAATCCCACAGATGTAACATCATAGCCCATAGACGCAGATTCATCAAGCCATTCTGATGTCTCAACCCCTTGAGGTTCTCGCGGGCAGTCAGCTACGGGTGCGGAACCTTGAGAGTCTATTTCATCGTTTCCAAGTGACTTCTCCACCATGATCCTCGCGCGGTCAAATAGCTTGTATGCTGCATCTGCCGACACGTAGTACTTTCGCATCTCATCCAGAGCTAGCAAGCACAGGGCCAAGTTGTGCTTTGCCAGTTTGCCAGACGACGACTTGGATGATGCCATTTCCAGTAGATGGACTTGAATCGGTGGGCTAATAGTGAGCACCCTGGAGATTCAACAGTTCATTAGCGGTATTCTCGTATTCCATAGCTCGGAAGACGTACGCAATCGTTTGGGCAAACTTGATCAGATCTTCTGACATCATACAATTAATGGCATGGGTCGCATGAGCTGCTCCGGTCCGAAGCTTGCTTTTTGCAAGCGCTTTCCAAGATTCCTGTTCATCATCTGGAACTCCATCTGGTGTTTCGTTGACAAATGGTCTGTAAAGAGCTATGATAGCTGCCCTGCGAAAGCTGTTTAGCTAATGATTGCCTGTGACGCTAGGGACCATACTGAGTGTGAAGCCGGTATTGATATGTATGAGAAGCCAGTACTGCATTCTGGTCATTGCTCTCGTCGTGGATCCAGTTGGCTCGAATTTCATTCTCGTCTTTTTCGACAGTGGCTCTGGAAGGCCTTGCTCCTTTGATCGTATAATTGGTTGACAATATCCTCCCCATGATGCGCGTCACCCCAATCAATTTTAGCCACATTCCAAGGAGCGTATCGATCTGCTCTGGCATGAAGTGTCGGTGCTCTTGCGAAAAGCTTGGGCTCGTGTCATATAATCCCGGCATCGAAGTGGAACAATGATCCAAAGATATCCGCATTGGTCGACCTTGGCCCATTGACAGCCATACCTCACGGTAGTATATACACCACCAGATACGACGCCACAGAGGCCGAATACCGTTTCGTGAGGGAGATGTCAGCATATGGAGACCGATGGTGTGAGATAGACTGATAGCGATGCCGTTCCAGTGCCAAGGACCCAGGCGATCTTCAGCGTCTGCATAGAAATGTCCCATGAGAAAGACGGACTGAATCAATGTAATTTTGTTCTTCTCATAGTCTACATCGTACAGTGTCTATAGGTCACGTCAGCACGGTCAAGCGTAACGGAGATGAAAGAATGTTGAGCTTCAGTACCTTTGCTCGCTGAAAGGCATTTCGTTTGAACATAAGCGGAGATTGGAAGAGATTGACGAAAAACATGCTATCTTCAACAAACTAAGAAGTCAGCCTGTATGTCTGCCCCAGCAGTACCAGAGTACTTACAGTTGCAGCGCACATAAAGAGTGACCAAAGAAGTAGCAAACTGAGTTGGCCCTTACTATAGGCATTGAAGAATTCTTGGGGATCAAGGACCGGTTCAAAGGAATGACAGTGATGAAAATAAGCTTTGATGAGAGCATCTTGGAGTGGTTGAGGAGGCAAAATAAAACAACCTCTCCATCGGAGAAACTCGATTTCCTCTGATTGCAGGGACTCTAACGAAGGCATGGCAACAAAGGAATGATTGCTGTCTGTTAATCTTTGGGGTTTGCAAATATCTATCACAAAGGCTGGCCCTCTTTTATCGCCTAAAATCTGTCAGTATAAGGGGCTATTGTGTTTCATAATTGGGCTTTTTATGCGTACCCGGGTAGAAAGGCACTCGGTTGCCATCACTCTCGTGCTCTTCAAGAGTCTCGGCCCATGCTGATGTGGCATTTGCAATCGGGGGTGTTTCAGCTTCATCGCGGCGCTCACTCTGTATTGTTTCATCAACCTCTGCGTCGACTGCTACAGTTATTTCGCCCTCATCGATATTCTGGTCGACAACAATAGTGTCTCGTTGAGAACTAGCAGTTGAAGCATTGTGGGCTTGTTGCGAGTGGTCTGGGGATAAATCACTGGGCCCATCAGTCATCGAGTCCCAATGAGATGGGTTGCTCGCTCCCGTTGGGCGGGAAGTATCCCAGTGGGGGCTCTCGCTTTGCGAATTGCTGAGTTGTGCTGCCGAAGGGGTTTGCCCTGAGGACATAGAAGTGTCTTGCATACCCTGATCAGAGGTGACAGGCAGGATATCGGTATTTCTGTATAAATTAGCTATACATACCGCCCGATCAGGAGATGAGGTAGACTTGCCGTCGCCGCTTGCGGCTCTTGATCTCGCAGGGAATGTTGTCCACTGCGCAGTTGGCACAAGGGGGTCCAGACAATGTGATAGTGCACCTGACCTTACGACTATTGCAAGCTTTACAAGCTACATGTGCCCGCTTATGGGGTCTGCCACTATTCGACGGCATCGTACGTGTCACTTCTTGTTCAGACTCTCAACGATTAATGACGGCGGAGACCCGAAGAACGCTGAAAGATAGCCGAGGTAGTCAGCCTTATAAGCGGAAGCTAGAGGTTAGCAAATATTTCTATAAACAGTATAACGTCTTAACAGATCGGAGACCCGCCTATCAATTTACACATAACAAGAAGTAGAGAACGGCATTACGAATGCTATATGTAGGAATTAAGGTGAATGACAGAAGCTAGAGCAGCTGAAGTTTTTCTTTTGATAAGATGGAGGGACTCTATTTTTAACTCATTCGGGGTCTCGAGCTAAGGACGTACTACCTTCACAACTTCTTAGATGTCAAGACACAGGTAATGATCTAGTCATTTAGATTTGGCAACTCCAAGAGGAATTAGCCCCGAGAGCACAAACCTAAAGAACAATAACAAACATAGACGGGCCAACCGGTCGATCGAACATAGAGTCTTTACCGAGGAGCTCCAATGCGTGCTTCAACGTGTTTGACCACCCCATTCTGGTAGATTTTACTCCGCAATGTGACTTCACAAGCAAGAAATTTTGAAGACTCGACATAAGATCGAGGTCTCCTATTAGATTGGAAAGTTGCCCGTGAATATTGTGACACTTTGGCTGTAGCATTGTAATGTTGGAATTGCGAAGTCAGTCTTTGTTGTATCAACTGCAGAACTATCCTCGGCTTAGTCACTCTCGGCATAACGTGGGGCGGGGCTTCCAGTCCTCGGGCATGTGTAAGCATACTGTGAGCCATGTGTATTGCAGCGGGGATGAGACCTGACCAGTCATAGCATCGTGTTTCCAGGTTGAAATTACTTACTTATAAAGACCGACCAGGTGAACTCACTGTCAAGAGATTGACCATTTTGAACATTGATTGACAGTTCAAGATTGCAACATCTCATCCGGATATATCGTCCTTTTTCAGCATGTCAGCAACTATCGAAATCCCAGCTTCCTATTCATCACTACCCTTTAGGGACATTATTATCTCTCATGTGCCAGAAGACTCTCCTGTCGGTACTAAAGTTCTCATTTTAGCCTTCAACCGTCCTGATAAGCATAATGCTGTCACTGAGAATCTTCTCACCGAGCTTGAGACGGCCTACCAGATCATTGATCAAGACGAGCGAATTCGGGCTGTTGTTCTGACCGGTACAGGAAAGGCCTTTTGTGCGGGAGCTGATCTCCAGATTGGCTTTTCCGGGCTGATGGCTCATAAAGCGAGTCAAGAGTCCATCGACAGATATAGAGACCTGTCTGTGGTCGCTCGACAACTGAACTGTACGAACGCTAACACAATTCTTTAGGGGGGGGCGAGTTGCTTTAGCAATGTCCAACTGCACTAAACCCACTATTGTCGCCATAAATGGTCCAGCAGCAGGGTTCGGGTTCACCATTACTTTGCCTGCTACCATCCGCGTAGCCTGGTCCGGAGCAAAAGTCGCTCTACCTTTCGCACGTCTGGGTCTGAGCCTCGAGTCTTGTAGTGCCTATTTTCTTCCGCGCCTGCTCGGCCTTTCCAAGGCTATTCATATTGTCACCACTGGTGATACCTATCTTGCCTCAGACCGAATCGTTGGTCCTCTATTCTCGAAGCTCCTTTCGACTCCACAGGAAACTTTAACATACGCCGTGGAGCTTGCGTCCGGCATCGCTGAGAATACCTCGCTTACCAGTACTAAGCTAATGAGGGATATGCTGCTGTATAACTGCGAGACTCCGGAAGAAATGCATAAGTTGGACTCAAAGGTTTTCATCTCACTTGTTGGGTCCAAGGATAATACGGCAGGTATTAAAAGTGTCATGAAGAAACAACATCCAGACTTCAGTGGGACATTCGATCGAAAGGCTGTACCTTTCTGGCCTTGGTGGGATGCCGACAAGAACGGGCTTTCAGGTTCAAAGCTTTAAGTTCATTCGTCAGATGGAATTATAGCTACTGTTCTGTTATATTCACGTACTCTGCAACATAAAAGAGTGATTGGTCAAATCGTTCGTCAAAACTAGGTCATTTTCCCCGCACCAAAATAACAATGGACAGACAGATTATCCCCTCCTTTATCGATAACGCTGTCCTGATGCCACATTCTTGTAGAACCCTAGACGGTACATGCCAGCGACAAGAACTCGGCATCATGTGGGGCCTTGAGCAAACTCCTATTCTGGCCCCGTCATATCAAACTCCGTTAACCCTCAACAAATCACTCCCAACAAATGTTGTAGAATTTTTCTTCTCCATGAAGTTCCAAGTCGATTCATGCTTATTTAAGAGAGCCTGTATAGATAGAAATGTTAGAAGCCGTGTCACATCGACGGTTTACCAGTACCTTGCATCTGTAACTGCATAATATCACTGTTTTTTATCAACATGGCCGATAAAGTGTCTAGTTCTCCAAGTTTCGCCTTTCCACCAATGGCATCAATTTTCAGTTGGAGAACCCTGGTGTTTGTTTTCATGTTGACAAATCTCAAGTCCTTGCATTTCATGTGGTTGGTAAGATACTTTAACATCTACAACACCTACAAATGATTCAAAAGCTAACAGCTCCAATAGGCACGGTTTCTTCGTGCTTTCGTTCGTCGACTTACCGACTCTGCACCCGAAAAACATCTTTCACCTCGATGCATTTTCCTTCCTGCAATCAACGCCACGCGATCTCCGGCATTAGAATGCGATTACAATCTCCACAAGTCAAACTCGACATACTTCACAGACATGGACATGTCTCGTGGTAACTTCAGCCTCCTTTTCTTCGGTAGGGCATTCAATCCGTTGCCGGGGCCAAATCACTTCACTATGATTCTGGGCGGGACAACATGTACGTGGCGTAAGGAGATTAAACCATATGCCCGGTACGAGCTGTGGACTCGGGTTCTTTCATGGGATGAGAAATGGTTATATGTGGTGACTCATTTCGTCAAACCTGGTGTTCTCCACCCAACTGAGTTTGTCCTACAACCTAACAAGAAGTGCAACACAGCCAAGGGATATGAGAAAGAAGAAGTTGATATGCTTAAATCAGTTTATGCGTCGTCTGTGGCTCGGTACGTCTTCAAGAATAACAGACGCACTATACCGCCAGACGAGGCGCTCCGGAAATGCAACCTGCTCCCTAACGATGAAGCTGGATTGGCGGATATAGAGAAGACAAGGGCGAATAATCTTGCGATTGGAAGACTCGAGGCAGGCTGGGAAGCAGTTCATGATTGCCTACGGCCAACGGGACTTGCTCTAGGGTGGTACTATAGTGTATATTAAAGAATGAAGACATTATCTATACCGTGCTGGTATTGTTGAGTAAATCTTACTATTGATGGCTTATTAAACCTTGTATCAAAACTGCTGGATTATACCAAAAGTCGAATTTAAGGTTGTTGTCTATATTTCGGTACTCAATTAACATCATAGGAACATATACCAAGATGATATCTTGGCCCTGTCCAACGGAGCACACTGTAAGGCAGAATAATCTAGTATACAGCAGGAAATGGCTTTTTTTAACAACACGCTTTCTATAGTCCTAAGACTTCCGCTATAGCGATTTTGTAGCATTGGCTCAATTTCCTGCTTTACAGCTTGCTCAATCTCTACCGTCCATCTATGTTAGCAAATATCTTCCATCACTTAATCCGATCTAAGTAGTTACTTACCTTTGACCCTAGATTATCTCTACCCCTGTTCAATCCTTCTTTGTCCATGGCTACTAGTATTGCTTCTGGGTCTAAATATCCGACTTGCAACACCTCGTCGCCTGCTCCGTCCCGAAGAAAAGTTTTATAAAATCTCGATGATTCTTCGTCTTTTGACCACAAACTCGGGTCATCGATATCTTTTATGAAACCTCTCCCCTGATCCCAGTCGTTCGAGCCAATGAATACAAATGTCTTTTCGTCAAACACTGCATCAGGTGAGATATTCATTTTTGGGCGGTGTAACTTATCGATCTCTTTCGCAATATGTAGATGCACCGTTGTTGGCAAATTGGTGCCATGCGTAGCCTCGTAGGATGGAGATGGGAAAACATTGGTGATATAGTTACCAAAGTGTACCAGTGAGCTGATGACTTCAGCTAGACTTGTGAACCATATACCCCCTGGGTAACTACGTAGAATGCTCAATATGAGATTTGCAAAGAGCAGTTTCTTTACCGATGTCTTTCGATAGCTTTCATGGATGACTGTGATACCAGTATGCAGGACAAAGTTATGTTCTATGCCCTTGATTGGGATTAAAAGAGCAGAAACAAAGCCTACTAGGTTTTGCTTGCTATCTCGAATGACAACAACAATCTTGTCATCTAGTGATGTAGATGAATTGAAGATTTGATAACTGGGAAGTGGCTTGATGTAGAGAGCAGCGAGTGCACGAAGCTCTTTGTGCAGCTCTTCCTTAGCGCGGGGGTCCAAGGTGACGTCCAGGTTGTAGATTTGAATGTTGTAATCCATTTGGTTTGGCTGTAGGAGATAAATCCTGAGGGTGAAATGGTGAGAGATGTAAAAGATGGAAATATAAAAGTAATAAGTACTGTAGAGATACTAATTAAGAGATGTGAAGGAACGTATATATATATATTATCTATTGGCTTTCAATAGAACTGGACGAGGAAAGGGTGGCCTTAAAGTTTTACAATTATTATGAATACAGGTGTAATCCATGAGTTCTTATATTATAGGCCTCTTCGTATCCATTAAACCTTAATTAAGACAACATCCCACTTTAATGCCGAGTTGGCTAAAGCGGTAAGATGTATACTATAGTTTAATTAGCTCAGGTGAGAATATAACCTTAAATATGTATAGAGTGCGGATTACAGGACATTCTTAGACAAAGCTCTAAATTTAATCCTTAGTTGCTCTAACAACAAGATGTATGCCGTCCCCCTAAAAGGTAACTACCCCGTCCCTAGCAGAACTTTTGATTAGGAGTAATAAGAGGGTTAATTAGTAACTCCGGGAAAAAAACTTAAAACACAATATATATAATTAGATTACTAATACTTGTTGCATCCCAATCTACGGGCCATGAGATACTGAGCAACAAGATTTAAGCGGTCTAAACAGAATCCCGGGTTTATGGCAATACCGCGTCCACCGGATCTGTAGCTGGGCAGATTACTCACGGCTGTAAACACTTCTAACACACAGTGTGCAGGTTTATCTATTCTTTCTTGCTTAGGCAACGCTAAAGGTAAAGACAAAGCAAGAGACAAGGGCGGTCTCAAAACACAGGAGTCTTGTGGCGTATGGCGAAAGCAGGATGCGAAGCATGCTAGGCCCCTTAGCTAAGCATCCAGTCAATTCGAGAGATTGCTGTTCTAGTCGTAATCCTTATAGAGCGGTGTAGAAACTTTTTATAACTCTCATATTTGTATAGCAAGTCTTAATATTTACAAAATTCCTCTCTATTACTTTTGTCAGTTCTTGGTAAACTAACCCTTCCTGTCTTAACTACTTTAGACTGACTTTCCTAGATTTCAACCCATAAAGGTTAACTATTGGTTGAGTCTGCTCGGTTGTTGTCAACCCTGCGACAAAACAACTTCCTACAAATTCATAATGCTTGCCCTTCTGCCGGAGCACGGCTGTTTGGTCAAATCCACTCAGTAAACATATCAAGTCGCCTTCCTGTATCTTCGGAGGAAATCTCCCAACATAGCCTTTTTTGGTCTCGGCTATGGCATGATTATAAGGTTTAGTCACTGCGCCAAGATTCGCACGGTAGCTCGCTTCGTCTTCGGGCTCCGCGGGATCCTAGGAAAGTAAGTTAAAATAGACGGTAGGGAGACTGGATACTAACGGGGATTTGATCAAAAAGTTCTTTCCAGTAGCACAATCGTGAGAAAACAACTTTAGATTTGCCATCAATAAGCGGGCGGCCAACCATGGCTAGGAATTTCGCAAAGTCCAGGCATTGTTGAGCGACGAAACCATCCGAACTGTTGTAAGTCACACTCGATGGCTCCAACAAAGCACGGATTGCGGTTATTGGGTGGCCCCCTGACACATAAGCTTTGTGGCGTATTGCGAAATCAACAGGCCAGGTTATTGGCAAACCTGTTCTATGATGGAGTTCGGGTCTACCATAGTCAGAGACTCTGGGCCCGATAAGCTCAACACGATCAACAATAAGTACCGAAACATCCATCCTGGAGCCCGTGATCATTGCATCAGAGCTTGCTTCAAAAATGGAATCCAGCCCCCGAGTGTCCAGTGCAATGATTGCGTCTGAGTCCCCTCTGGAAGATGATGTTGCTTGTGCCTGTCCTGGAAAGTTTGGTCCCCACGAAGGCATGTCAGGATCAGCATTCCAGCCATATCCAATACCAGCGAACATAAAAAGGCCTAGAGGTCCTCCTAGAGGACGATCAGGCTGCTTAACATTCGATTCGAGATATTTGCTCATGAAACTTTGGCAAACAAGTCCAACAGATGTATTTGAACTATAATCAGGAGCCAGGTCGAGATTCGTGAGGCCGAGGAACGCGTAATAGTAATCCTTCGGATTAGTCGCACGAGCCCCTGGCGAAGCCCACCAGATGTTAGTTTTGGGGTCATCTGGGCGCAGAGAACGAATCGTGGGAAAACCTTTCGTCCGGCGACTCTCGAATATATGACGAAGTAGGTGCCAAATACGCCCATGTGCTAATACCAACTTAGAGGCTTCCGCTTTCTTTAATAACTCAGATTTGGATGGGTCCACTATCCATTTTGCCCAAGCTGCGAAGGACTCTATGGTCTCTAAAGAGAGTGATTGAGATCCGCAAACGAAGACCGGGTGATGAGCAAGGATGATTTCTTGACGTATCCAAATTCGGGTCCAGTACGATAAGTCAAAGAGCGGTTGAGCGGGGCCTGCAAAGGATTCCCCTACAACTTCTTCAACTTCAAGTAGCCATGGGAACTCTTCAAGCCACAATAAATTGGTATATCCTTCATCGCAAACCGTCTGAAAGAGGTATTCATAGCACATTTGACTAAACTTACGTACCCTGTAGGACAGCAAGGCCAGGAGGAAGCCAATAGGATGAGAATGTTCCAGAAGGACGGCGTCGAGTTTGCAGGCGCGCTTATGAAACTCATTATGCCAACTCTTAACTTTATGAGAGGTCCTTAATACGGTCGATTGACAGATCCCGAGCTCCGCACCGTGCTCTTCCTGCAGCACGCCGAATATCACCTTAGCTGTGAGTTGAAGAGCGTTGGCGACTGCGTATATCTCGACATCCCCAACAATGCCGGATATGACAGACGCTTCTTCAACGAACTGGAGTTGTCTCTTGGCGTCTCGAACGAGAGGTTTTTTCAAGTGGTTCTGTAACTGCTCTAGACTTTTGAGAAGTTCATGTTGATTATCGCGGTACACAACATCCGCGCCGCGGATTTGTCGCTGATGCGCCACTGCTTCAACAGCATCCATTGCGGCATGTATTTGATAAGTCGGGGATCCCAGTCAGCACAAAACAACACCACTTTGCGAGTAGATATCCTTCATCATGGAAACTTGGTGACCTTTCTCATCCTTATCCGCTTGGTTAATGCAGATGGCATCGACCCATAACTTCAGACTGGTTGCGCTTTTTGATCTGCTCAGATGATATGGAGCATATTTCAAAGCCGATAGCAGGTTTGTCGTCACCTGGATTGTATGCCTGTTTACCAGAATAGCTTTGGTGTCATTGGGATCTCCCCAGACGTAGGATAGTGCGTTGAATGACAATTCGTCCCCAAAGTCGGCGACCTCTAGCTTGCAAGAAATTTCTGGCGTGGTCGACAGGATCGTCAAAAGCCTGATTTGCCTGCCCGATATGCTCGGTTTCTCATAGAGGGTTGACCCATAGGGCAATGGACTATCGTCTTCCGGTCGATCCGCGGGGGATGCGCATGCTATTGTCGGACAAGGGGTCAGCTGAGGGGCAATCAGGAACACGGCTTTCCACTTACTATATGACTCCATCGCCGGTGTCCCAGCCTTTCCCCTCAAGTACCACCACCTTCGAATGCACCAACTCGTGAAAAGCAAAGATAAAATGGTAAATAACATTATTCTTACTATCGATTCATGAATATTTCAAACAATACGGAGGTCTATGGGTAAACCTAATTGTGTTTTTATGACTGATATAGCAAGGCATACTGCTAGGCTGTAAGGCTGTTAGGCATATTTTCCAAATTGGATGAAAATAGTATCTCAGAATATTTACTTTATCAATCTTCCAATCACAGCGACTAAATATATGGGCACCTATGCATTGCTGCTTAAAGAAAACAGCTCAGTCTGAGGCAGGGTAGAAGGCTTTGTAATTCTGCAAGTTTCCCCTGTTTCTTCCCTCTTTACTATCCATACCCCTCCCCCACTCCTCCTCCTTAATAAGCAGCCCAGTCACGAGATTTCGCGTCATTTTCGCACTGACTTACTGCCCGATCGACTTCTTACGCGACTTAAGGCAGTAGCGTGGATTATAAAGGACCCTTACTCCTCTCATCCTGTCTCACCTTTTTCTTCTCCTTCACTCTATCACATCACCTTGATTCCTTCTGCAATATACATAGACCAATACACATCATCTTGTTTATTCTGATATAAGTTTTCTGCTTTTACTCCTAAATTCACAGTACTTAGTTCTTTCAACACAATATGTCTGACCAGGTTTCCTCCCAATCTCACTTCGATCAATACATTACCAGCGAAAACGGAGAGCCGGCATATGAGGGCGACTGGTTTCCTGCACACTACCAACTAGACACGCTATCGTTTCTTGAACCGGAGACGTATCAGCATTCTCGTAACAGCAATGTGGAAAATAGGTCATCAGAATCTGACCAGAGCTTCCTCAATAACATGGCACCAGCCTCGGACCACCTGTGAGTTGAACATCCCCTCCTCCGGAATCCCTGAAAAGGTCTTGTAGGCAGGCGGTGTTTTGAAGTAATACGAACTATTTAATATGCTACCTTCTATCAACAGAAATAATATCAACGGAGACGGCCAAGCATTCCTCCGCGTCATAAGACTTGAGCCAACTGCCCTGGACATCTTGAAGTCCATCATAAGAAGCACCGCGGATCGCGTCCAGTCCTAGAAGACTATCTCAAAGTATACAAGGGAGCTAAGAAGGATAGCAGTTTGCAGCATGCAATTAGAGCAGAAAACAAGGGGCAGTCAGGTAAGTCCGTGGTGGATTTACTTCATCAGAAGAAAGTCCTCACATAGCTCTCGCCCAACGAAGGCGATGGTCTCCTCCTTGCTCGGCGTTTTTCGCTCCAGGTCGACGCGATCTCTAGCCATGGCACATCGATGAAAGTTGACGATACCCTGGATCACTAACGGTGCCTTGAAAAGGCTTGACACTAGCAGTCAAAATAATGCCAATCGATATTGTTTAACCCAGGGTGCATACGCGGTCTCGATGAATGGTTATTCTCATTCAATTCCGAACTCTAACGAACACTCCGCCCAGTCTTGTGATACTGGACTCGTCTATCAACACGATGAAAACATGGGCATTGATTTGTTAGTCATTACGACCGACCGTGACCACAACTGACACGCTAACTTCGCGATAGCGATGTTGTGCTTGAGGATTTAAAGGATCCAGCGCGAGACGAATTTTGGTGTAAACGCACTTCAAATATGTTTCAGTGTACTATTTGTGGACAGCAATTTCATAGAAAGGATAATCTGAAAAGGCATGTTCGGGAAACGGCGGTCTGCAAGAACACATGGAATAAAAAGACTTCAACTGAACAATGGATGATCTTCGGAGGCATGGTAGTCAATGACTGATAGGGTCCTTGAGAGTACGGAGATTGCTAGGGAAATTGAAGCAGATGGTACTGTGGTTATGCCTGGTCGTATGGATAGAAACCGAGAAGATTCCAGGTAATTTCAACAGATTTTTCAAGTGTCGGGAAGTATTTTGCTGAGCAAAGCATTGGGTAGAGGGACAAAGAGAGATTGATGAACAACATGTCTTGAATAGACTATCTGGACTATAAAAAATGGAAACCTTGGATAATAAAGCTTTATTTTTAAAAGTGCTAGTAATGTTCTTTAATAGTTTAATTAGACTGGGGGACACCACACCATCGATCTATCTTGCCTATCTAACCTTCTCCCTCCTATAACTCAAGAATCTAGATATAGTTCCTAAGTAGCTAGTATCATCATTACCACCAATGTCCTGGAATGGACTTGGGTTACCATTTCCTTAAAAGAAAACAAAATCAGCATCACATTTCAAGGTTTATATTAACTATTATGGATAACTAAGTACCCCGTAGCTACAGAGACAGACTCAATCCTAAGCCTGTCTATTTTTACTTACAATCTCCACCCAAGACTCAAGGCTTACCTCATCTCTGACCCATCGCTCGATCGAATCAGGCCCTCTCTCTGCTGAATTAATAGACATGATCGCTATCTGGAGCTATATCCTACCTCCCAGAGGTAACACGGATTTGTCATTTGGGCCTTCTTTCTCTTCCCTTGATCGCGATGCTAACGTGTCACGTGATATGGCTCAAGCGCTATTTCGTTCAGCCAAAGTTTCATCTTCTTTCTCCATAACTCTTACCTTCCTGAGAGGTGCAACAACATTCTAATGGAGACAGAAGACCCTGTACCCAGCAAAAATAGTCGCGTATCCGTTGGATGGTAAGTTAGTTCTAAGCGACCCCTAATCTCGGCTGATCTGGATTAGTACTGCATGCAGAGGTAGGTACTCAATTACGACTATGTTGAGATGAATTGCTAAAGGAAGCAGTGCGCCATGTACGATGTGGGTACACATTCAAAGTTTCTGTGTTGGTCTAATTGAATCAAGGCGATAAAGGAACCTCATCATGCTCGGCATGCGTCAAGGCTGGTATAGACTGCGAGCGCGCTCTGCACATCCGCTTCCGACCGGGCCTTGGTCTGTCAACTGAATATACCTTCTCCACTGATCAAACATGGGTGCGGCCGAGAAAATCATGTAGGATATGAGGGGCCTATCCTGCAACAAAGCTGACGGTTTCAGTGGAATACGTTGACGAGACCGATCGAGTGTCGCGGGATTATGATGACCAAGGGCAGGAAGAGTAAGCAAGACAGGTTTTTAACATGAAGTATGCTAAAAGAAGGTCCAGTATGTCTCCTACTGAAGACTTGGCAGTCGCTCCTGATACTACAGAACTAGGCCAACATGCGTCTGCACTTGTGCACATATCACCGGCCTCACATGTATCCCAGAGCATGGCATCGCTGCCGGGAAACTCCCCAGCGAGTACACAAATGACTAGACACCTCCGGTACAGTTCTGAGCTCGTTCGCTCCCCAGACTCGCCGTATTCCCGCCCTCCGATACAATTCACAACACGCGAGGCCGAGTTGATCAAAAACTTCACTGAAAACATGGCTTTATGGGCTGACGCGACTGATGTTTATCGTCACTTTGAGCTAGAGGTTCCTCGCCGGTCGTTGTACTTCCCTGTGCTTCGATACGCAGTTTTTGCCTTCTCTTCGCGCCATATCAATCGGGATAAGGCAGACACTTCGACCGAGGCTCTGGAGTACTACAATTCCTGCTTGAGTGTCTTGATAGAAGCTGTTGATAAAGCGAGTGGACATATCGATGAGGAGACCCTTGCCGCCATTGCCATACTGCGGCAGTACGAAGAGATGGACGGTGAGTCTGAGGACTTTTTCATACTTTCGCATCGACACTGATACTGACTCTCGTAGCGGAGGATATGGAAATGCACCTGACAGGAACATCCAGGATCGTCAACTCGATGTCAGAGTTTGACTTCAACGGCGGTCTTGGTGAGGCCGCAGCGTGGCTCTGTCTCCGACAAGACATTTATGTCTCGCTGACAAGACTACGGCCTTTGAGATCAAACCTAGAAAATTACCTCCAGTCCGATATCTTTCGACGCACTGATGATGCAGCCTATGCAAACAAGATGGTCTTCCTTCTTGCTCGATCGCTAAGCTCCATCTATCCTTCCGATTCATCCATCTCGAACGAAAGCCTGGAGAGCATTCGACTGCAAGTTAACGATTGGTTTGACTCCAAACCGGCTGCTTTCAATCCAATTCTAGAAAGCACCAGAAATAAGGATGAAGGGAAATTGCTACCTAC
Source organism: Fusarium succisae (assembly GCA_013186925.1). Taxonomy (NCBI): domain Eukaryota; kingdom Fungi; phylum Ascomycota; class Sordariomycetes; order Hypocreales; family Nectriaceae; genus Fusarium; species Fusarium succisae. The sequence continues at coordinate 124,441 of JAAOAW010000274.1, read as the reverse complement.
TATTTGGGTTCTTTCGCCTTTTCACTGTAGGTCACATCATAGACGATCTGGTTTATGCTGATCAGCGTTATCAGCGGTGGGTTTACAATACTACCATATTGCGAAGATCGTGTTGGCCATGTCTCTACCAATTGCTACAGACTCAGTATTTGAGCAAATCCGAGAGAGCAAGAAGGTTGAGGTCAGAATTCAATCCTCCTGAATCTTTCAATAGGATCGAACTGACGAATACAATACAGCGAACGATTCGAAACCATTTACTTCAGATAATAGCATTAGCAAGCTCTCATGCAAAAGCGGAAAATGCGCTATTCACAGCTCGGCATTCATTATCAGTTTGTCGGTCGCACCTGTTGCCAAATGACAGTTCTCTATGTTAACACATTGCAGGGGGCAGTGTTTTCACTGAAAAGCCGGATCAGGATATGGTTCTCGACTTTCTACGACACATTCAGCAAAAGACTGGCTGGCAAACAGATTCACTAAGTTCATCATTGCAGCAACAATGGACGCAAGACTCGAATGAGGACTAATAGTCAACAATACCTAACACCTATCTATTTATTTTCTCCCAACCTATAATGTATCACAGCTTGGGCTCCTCGATTCGGCGTCCAATCTCATCGAACCTGATTTGCTTTCCACTCACAAGAGCCTCTTGCAGGGCAGCTCCAATCTCAACAGCTCTCACAGCGTTTGTAAGCTTGAGAGGAAGAGGCTTGTTATCCAGGCAAGCCTCAGCAAACTCATTCGCCTCCTGCACAAAAGCCATCTCAAAACGCCCGTAATAGTGAGCGGGCACCTCGCGGGTGATACCGCCAGAGTGATAGTAGTTGACAAGGTTGGACTGGGGGTTGCCGTTGACTGTCAGCTTTCCCTCGGTTCCGATAACCTCTGTAGTATCCTCCTGTCCATGAGCCATCATTCGAGAGCAGTAGTAGTACGCGATCTTGCCGCCCCAGAACTCGACGATTCCAACGGCGTTATCGTAGTCGTTGTACTTGCCCAAGTCGGGCTGCACGGCACGGACACCGTGGGCTGAAACGCTTTTAGGAATGACTTCATCGCCGAAGAACCAGAGAGTCAGATCGATATCGTGCACAGACATGTCGACGAAAACACCGCCGGACCAAGCAGCGTACTCAACGAAGAAGCCTGAGGGATCATGCTTATCGCATGTCTGACTGCGGATGATGGTAGGTCGGCCGATGGCACCCTGTTGTGTCTTGCTGAAGGCATCGCGATAGGAGTCGTCGAAACGGCGGGAAAAGCCGCACATGACCTTTAAGTGAGGTCGCTTCTTGGCTTCGGCAACAACTTGGCGACACTGGGATAATTAGACTGGGCGATTTGAGTATCGGAAAAATAGTACTAACCACTTCAATGCTCGTAGATAGAGGTTTCTCACAGAGAACGTGGAGGTCCTTCTGCATAGCTTGGATGGCTTCCTCAGCGTGAACAGAGGTCGCCGTACCAATTACAACAGCCTGGAGACCTTCCTGTTCAATCATATTTTGATAGTCATCATATAGCTTTACCCCGTGAGGCTCAAGGTTGACTTTGGCCCAGGCCATCTCGGTGGGGTCGGGGGTGAAGGCAGCCACGAGCTCTGCGCGGGGTGTTCGGTTGAGAAAGTTGATGGCATGACGCTTGCCCATGCGGCCGAGGCCAGCAGCAGCAATCTTGAGCTTCTGAGGTGCCATTATGATGGTTAGAGTATAAGATTAAGAGAGATGGTGTTGGGTGATTGGCAAGAAATGAGGAGGCATTGGACTTGCATTTATATTGGTCTTATACAACTGCTTGAAGCTCAGCAGAGGTAGGTTCCCCGGATGACTTCCCATAGTCTCCATAGGCTCTCCACATCTGCATGTTCTTGGTGGATAACATTGTCTTGAACACGGCCACCTTTCCTGCGATTTGAAGCTGGATGTCTGTTGCAAGTTTGGACTGGTTGGCTTGGTGCGGAAAAGAATGCCCAGATTCAGCACTGACTTACTTTTCTGGGCATCATCCACTCCCCGCCAAAAAGCGGGTCGGATGACACGGAGGAACTAGCCATTTGAACGGATAGACTTGCCAACTTCAGGATGAAGGGTGGAGCAAGGATCACGAGTCATGGCTTCGTTACCCTACATGGTAATTACCTCAACAACGGATACACTTTCCTATCCTTTGGAGTATTTCGACCACGGACTGCCGGGCTCAAGTCCCATCACGCTAATTTGGCTGGTCTACCTCAACCCCATGGGGAGAGAGGGTGATGCGATGCTTCTCCGCTTCTACCCCAGAATCAAGGTTTGGCCACGCTCTGATCCGAGAACCATTTCCATGCACGCTCATTGGTTAGCGAGGCCATTAGCATTGGCCCAGACACATGGTGCTAGTCCTGGGATTCCCCGATAGATGAGGTCTGTACTCATCATAGGCGCCCTCAACTCTGATACATATAAAAGGCAGGATCCATCACTTTTATTCCCTCGTGCATCATCAGCTCCAGCATATTCTTTATTTAATCTACTTCCTCCATACAAGATGGCAAAGAACGACGAAGTCTTGGAGTCGTCCCAGACGCAAGTCAGCCACGTCGAAAATGACACCAAAGGGGGGCAAGACTTCATCGAAGACTCTGCTCCTGGCCTGTTCCTCAACCTTTGCGTTGTAGCAACAGCCATTGGTGGCATGCTGTTTGGCTACGACACTGGAGTCATCTCTGGTGTCCTCGTGGTTCTTGGAGATGACCTTGACGGTCGCCTTCTGACTCCTAGTAACAAAGAGCTCATCACTGCTCTTTGCGCAGCTGGTGCGTTTATCGGAGCCATCATTGCAGGAATCACCGCCGACAAGTACGGCCGAAAGCCCGCTATCTGGTTTGCCTCGGTGCTCTTCACCATCGGCGCTGTTGTGCAGGCTGCTTCATACACGCTGGTCCAAATGTGTGTTGGTCGAGTCCTCGTTGGTCTCGGTGTCGGTTCAGCCTCGATGGTATGTTGCTTTGGCCTCTGGGACAGAAAAGTCCATTTTTACTAATACGCGAGCCAGATTATCCCACTGTACATTGCGGAAATTGCACCAGCCAAGTACCGCGGCCGAATGATCTCGATCGACATGGTTTTCCTAGCGACCGGTTCCCTCCTCGCCTATGCTTTCGATGCAGCCTTCTACAAAGTCCCTCATGGCTGGCGATACATGGTGGGCTTGGGAGGACTCCCGTCCATCCTCCTTGGAGTTCTTCTGTTTTGGTGCCCCGAGTCACCTCGCCAACTGTGCTTTCATAATCGATCCGACGAATGTCTTCGAGTCTTGCAACGGATGTATCCGACGGCCAACGAGACCCAGGTCGCTCAGATGATGACCGATATACAATACGGTGTGACACAGGCAAAGGCTATCAACGAAGAGATTTCAGTTCGCCAATCTCTCAAGAGTCTTGTGACTGTTCCAGCCAATCGCAGAGCCGCTATTGTCGCGTGTGGTCTCATGGCAACCCAGCAACTCTGTGGCTTTAACACCATGATGTATTACTCGAGTACCCTCTTTCAAATCGTTGGATTCGATAACCCCATTGCGGTTGGCACCATCGTGACCGCCACGAACTGGATCTTTACTTTTGCTTCCATCTTCCTTATTGACAGAGTTGGTCGTCGCAGACTCTTGCTCTGGACCATGTGGGGAATGCCCGTCTTTCTCCTGCTGGCAGCTGGAGTGTTCACCAAGATCCCCATTGATCGGCAGACTCTGGAGCTCACAGATGACAAGGTTGGGTGGCCTGCCATTGTTGTCCTTGTCTCCATGATTCTCTTCGTAGCCAGCTACGCCGCTGGTCTTGGCTGTGTGCCCTGGCAGGCCAATGAATTCCTCCCCATGGAAGTCCGTGCAATGGGTACCATGATGATTAACATGTGCAACTGGGGTCCTAATATCATTGTCTCATCAACCTTCTTGTCAATGATGCGTGGCATCTCCCCCTCGGGTACTTTTGGCTTCTACGCTGCATTGTCTTTCATTGGGTTTGTCTTTGTCTTCTTCTGCTATCCCGAGGCCGCGGGAATGACCTTGGAGGAGATTCGTGTCGTCTTTGAGCATGGATTCGGAGTTCGGTACGCTGAGGAATGGCGTAAGCAGAGGAAGTTGGGTAACGTCACTCATGGGGCAAGTGAAACTGCTAAAGAGGTTGTTTGACCCTGGCGACCTGGAATTGGTGGAGGGAATGTCAGCTATAAGAGTCCTCATACAGTACTTGGGTTTCAGATCAGAGATTACTTAAACTGGTTTTTTTCCCTATAAATTACACGATCAGCAGCCTTTAGCTTGTGAAGCGAGTAGATGAGGGTGACAGCACGCCTGATCTCAATGAATACAGGCATCGTAGATCTAAGATCAGGTGATGTCCAGCGTAAAGACTGGAGATTCCAGTGGCGATCCTGTCTACTCCGTAAGACTTGATCATTTAGGAGAACTGCTGGTCTTGTGACATTGAAGTGTACCCCAAGTTACAACCCAATGGTCCCCCCCCTTGGTTAGTCCCTTACCAAGCCTGTTGGCTAACTATGCTACGATAACTAACAGGCACCTCACCCTAAATTAGTAACGTTGATAAGGCTTACCAACCCCGCGTTTTAATACCCCGCGGTAAGACTTAGCTGAAATTAATTTGATTTAGATGCGGACCCGAGAACTGGATGAAGTAATTGGATCCACTTAGATATCAACTGTACTCGAGGCCTTAGCTCGGCCGCAATCTCATATCTCCGGGCCCTGATTCAACAATTACTCGTTTGCTATCAATTGTTATCATTAACGGACGCAGACTAGTCAACGCCACACAGGGGACGTCTCGTGATAGGGACAGTTCTATATATCCTATACAGATACTAAGCAATGCGGGGGTGTATATTAAAATGCTTTTATTGGACCTCTTCTTTGCCATAAACGTTTAATCATACTCCCCAATAATTACGCAACCAAACAACATTGCGAAGTCCAATTAATCCAGCATGTCCAAGCATGTGTCAATCACCGAAAAGAACCCTGGTAAAGATATCAATGTACCCATAGACAATGACAAACCCGACAAAGACATGACGATCAACGGCACAGACAGTGCCAGCATCGCTCTCGGTCAGAGCGAAGAGGACGACCTCTATCAGCCACTTTCAGGCGTGCCACCTTATGATGGCCGCAGACTCGTCACAGTCCGTGCTATCCTTACGGGTGCTGTGCTCGGATCCTTGATTGCCTGCGCGAATATCTATCTCGGTAGGAAGCAAAGCCGGGGAACTTTACAACGAGACTATTAGCTAACGGTTGAATTACAAAGGACTCAAAACGGGCTTCACAGCTGACGCAACCCTCTTTTCTGCCATCTTTGGCTTCAGTATCTGTAAGCTTCTCGAGAGTTCAAAGGTAAGCAGTTCAATCCGTTTTGCATGGAAAGAAACAAAGAGTGAATGCTAAGCCGCACAACTCGATAGATCCCGTTCCTGTCAGGCCACTTTGGCCCCCACGAGAACAACATCATCCAGGCCACGTCCTTGGGAACTGTCGGCATCGGCTTCATGTTCATCAGCGGTGTACCAGCCATGTACCAGCTGAATGTTCTCAGTAAGTCTCCCCAGTCTGACTACGGAAAGCTGCTCTGCCTGGCTCTGGTTTCTGGACTCTTAGGTCTGGGTATTGTGGGCATGCTTATCGACCTCAATGCATCCTTGTCGCTTCTCCTTGGCAGCATCCTGGCATGGGGAGTCATCGGACCTTCCCTCGTGGCGAACGGCCAAGCCATTGGAATTCCATTTGATCCCAAGAATCCTGACCTGATCACTTACAATGCCTTTGTTCCCACTCAGTTCGTTACCAGTCCATCGCCTCGATACTGGATCTTGTGGCCGGCCGTCTTTATGATGCCTGCTGCCTCTTTGGCCACTGTTCTTATTGAGGGCAAGAATTTCGGTAAATTGGCCCTGTATGGCGTTAGAAGTGTCCGCGCAAAGATCAACAATTGGAGCGGTAGAAGCCCGGCTCCAAGCCATGGGTCTGGTATCATGGAGTACCGTGCCGGCACCCTGTAAAATGAGATAACTGATCCTGTCCCCAAGGAGCATCAAATTAGGTGGTGGGAGTGGTCTAGCTTGACTATCTTGCCGTCTATCGTGGCCATGATAGCATTCAAGTATTTGTATGGAATATCGCCGACTTTGATCTTACTGAATGTATTCTTGGGACTTATCTGGTCCGTGGTCATCATCCAGGTCTATGGAGCCAGTGGTCTGAACCCTGTCGGAACTGTCGCCAAAGGATCACAATTCATCACTGGTGGCATTGTACGGAACCCCGCCGAAAACTCCATTTCGGCATCTGGGTCAAGGGCTGTTCTTGTTGGAACAACTTTGTCTTCGTGTGTTGCGAGCCAGGCAGGTGAGCTCGGCCAAGATTTCAGAACTGGCTTCCTTCTAGGCACTCCGGCAAGAGCTCAGTGGCATGCACAGGTGCTAGGTACTCTGGTAGCTGTGTTTCTGATGCCAGCTATCTTTATCCTGTTCGCCAAGGCCTTTCCCTGTATCACTGATGCCACGGTAACTCAGTGCCAATTTGCTCTGCCTTCAGTCACGACGTGGCGAGTGGTCACCGAAGCTATCCTGGCACCCCAATTTCCTATTTCCCAATCGAGTCGGATCTTCAGCATCGTCTTCTCCGTCCTGGGTGTTACTATTGTGATGCTGAAGCGATGGATAATGCAAAAGCCAAACCTTAAACAGTACCACGTTTGGATCCCCAATATGCCTCTGGTGGGAGTGGCAATGACTATTGCTTCCTCACAAACAACTCTTACCCTCGATTTAGTCCCGTTACAACGCCGAACGCACCTGTCCCGCTACCGCAGTTCTCAGTTGCTGTTACATACAACGGTTTAGTATATTGTTCTGGGAATATCGGAATCAAGCCTGGCCAGGGCTTCACCCTCGTTGAAGGAACTGTTAAAGACAGGGCTGTCAGTAACACCTGCGAATTACCCATGATATTAAATCAGCTGTAAGAAAGGACGAGTTCAAAACTGACAAGTAACTGATATACTAACTAATTAAACCAGACTAAGTACGACAAGGTTCTTATGCTTCATGAGGGCACGGTAGTAGGATTTAATACGCCTACCATGTAACTGGAGGTTACGGAGGAGTTCATTCCATCTCCTTTTATAGCTATGCCATAGATTCTCAAATTACTTTCGTCCTCTAGACCATTGTCCTATCGTTCCCTACACTGTGTGTTCTCAGCGCAGTCCCTTCCTTACAACACATTTCTCCGATAGCGAACACCCTTTACCAGTTACACGCAGTCTCACCAGTGGGATGCAGGACAATCCGAGACTTAACAAAACCGCAATCTCCCAGGTACTCAACCTTCATATTGTAGCATGTCTTGACGTTCTTATCCTTCCAGATTCTGTGGGCACGGGTCTTGCCGGGGTCAACGCAAATTGTCTGAGGGCGACCACACGAGGTGAAGTCCAAGCAACCGCCAGCAACAGTGCCACCGAGACTGCTGCCGACTTTGGTGCGCTGACAGTTGTTGCAGTCGTTGACTCGGATGTCAGAGTTGGAGGAGAAGATTGTCAGGGGAGGATCACCGGGAACAGGCACGGCGGTGAAGGTGTACACTAGGTCGAAAGCCGCAAAGTAGTCAGGACAAGTACCCTGCTCGCAAGGACCAGCCAAGATTGTCATGGAATCAGCAGGTTTTTTGGTAATACCAGCTGAGGCGGTGTTGTTCCAGTTGGCTGGGTCCTTGAAGGCTTTCTTGTCGATGCCATCCCAGTCGATCTTGTTCTCGATATTAAGAGGTGACCATGAAGTAGACTCGGCTTTTGGGGCTGATGCGACTGGAGTAGCTGTGACAGCTGCGGCCATGGCCATGACGATGAATTTGGCAGCGACCATGATGAGGAACTTGCGGGCAAGAAGCTTCCGAGAATTGAACGTTAGGAGGGGTTTGTAGTGTATGGAGGAAGGTTTTCTCGATATTCTGAAGCTGTGCCTGAGCTATGGAAAGAGTGATTCGAAGTGAGGAATAGGCCACATACTTATACTTGGGGCATCATCATGTTATTCTATATCTCGTGGGGACAAGAGACCTCACTCGTCCAAGATTGTTACACTGGAGGAAGCAGAGAGTGACCCTCGGCTACGTAGCGATTGGCTATCTCGCTGATCGTTTACATTTCGCCCTGTACAAGGGTCAACTTACCGTATTCTTACCAATCACTCGATAGGAGTAATTGCCTCACTGATTTCTCACGGTGCAAAAACGTACTGACTGTCAGTCTCAAAGGTACCATTCAACAAGGTGGGGCCAACAAAAAGACCTCGCTAGCTAAGTCACTGGCAACATTCGGCCAAATTTCCCTCCAATCATGAAAGCCAGTTCTTGGAACAGCTGTTGATTATAAGGGAAACATCCGTCTTACTGCATAAACAATCTCTATCGTTCTTAAGGTCATTTAAGAGATCCTGCATTGGGTAGTGTGATCAAGTTAGAAAAGTCTACTGACCAGGGGTATTGCATGGGCCGGCATTGGCCAAGTGGGAATTGTTACTAACAAAGGATCGGGGTGTTACCTCGAAAATGGATCGAAATAATTATATGTGCTCTTATCTGCTGTTTGCTGATGACCACCTGCCTAAATGAATCTTAGCCTGGTTGTCTAATTATTCCTTATGTTCATCCCACTGCCATTCTTGGCATGTCGGATTGAGAAGGATGCCTGTACGTCCAACCTCGCCAAACCCCATGTCATACCTGAAAATATGGACATTGCTAAAGGATTGTTCCGAACGAACCAGCCAAGCCGCGTCAACTAATGAACACAGTACGGGCCGTCGCTTGTAACATGGGGCATGCTGTTTGACACATTTTGGACAGGTTGCGTTCTAATGTTGTGACTGTTGGGACACGTTGTATCACTATAGAAGATAACCTCGAGTTCTCAACTGTATGCTCTAGAGCCACTAATCCGTTAAACACAGATAGCACTTAGTAAAACTAACTTGCATAGTAGGGTAGATCTGGAGCGATGGCAATGGTCGGATGGCAGGGATTGTATGTGACCAAGCGGCGCGGGCCGGGACGGTCGGACAAAGTGGCTAGCCTTGAAATCGTTTAGTGGGCCTGAAAGAGGAGGAAGCATCGGATTGCTGTCCGGTTTGGCCGGTAGAAACGAGCGCCGGAACATCTATAATCCGCTCTAACCCATGGTGCTTATCTTAGCGTACTTTTCCAAATTCCAAATTCGCTTATAATTAAGATTCAATCCAGCTATTTTCCTATATGTAATTTATGGATTTCTAAATGATTAGAGCTTACTTCAGTGTATCCAGCTACTTGTTACTAGATACTATACATTACCGGGAAGATGACACGTAGACGTGTTGCTTACGCCTTCTTATAAACAAATCAGGCAGTGGCCTTAACCTTGTTTAAGATGAGGGAACATAAGCTGTCGTCATGATACCCTAGAGCCAATCACTGGTTCATTTTGAAGCCTAGTTTGGTCACACAAGGTTATGCATTATGCATTGCTGCCCAGTTGCTCCCTCCCGATGAATTAATTACTTGTAGTTAAAATAACTGCGTCTCATGACAAGGCGCCTTGAAAGTTAGATGAAAGCACACAATCTCACCACAAAGCGTTCTCGTCATCTACACGAGCTCAGCTGTCTGCTTCGACAGCATTATCTCTCGAGGAATGGAGAAGGCGATCCTACAGAGGTTCTCTCGGTTGCTCGAGAAGCGGTGGAAGTTGTTCCCTATGACAGCCCGATGGCTACAAAATATTTCAATAGCCTAGGCCGCCTGTGGCGTCACAAGTTCCACTTCGAGGGAGACCCGAAAGACCTAGATGAGGCTATTGGTTTGACCCAGCAAGCACTGTTCGCTCTGGGGCCAAGCCACCCACAGCAGGCCGATACCATGTCTCTAATCGCACTGTTCTTTGCAAAGCGATACGGAGAGACAGAGTCACTGCAAGATCTTGAGCGAACAGAGTTCTTCTACAGAGCTGCTCTCTTTCAAACACAATCACCAATTGTAACACGGATAACTGATTTCGGTATGCATGGTCCAGAAAAACATGGAGCAGGCTTACGAGGACGCCAAGTATGCCGTGGACCTCATTCCGCAAATGGCTGTGCGGTCACTCGAGACTTCCGACAAGCAGGATCTTTTGCTTAAGATAGGCGGGGTTTCGTCCGAGGCGGCCGGTCTAGCACTCCATCTGGGTGAAGATCCATTGGTAGCGCTGAGCCTTCTAGAGAAGGGACGAGGCATATTTGCTCTATCTCTGGAAGAGCAGTGTCCTGATCTCGCCCGGAAGTTCATTACACTTCGTGAACAGCTCTCGGCCTCCTCAGCCTCCGGAAGGACACTGGATACCAAGGATCCCAAGTGGAATGTCGACGAGAGTAGGCGTCACAAGGCAAGCGACGAATTTGAAAGATTAATTGAAGAAATTAGGTAGCAAGTGGGCTTCGAGACCTTTCTGCTACCTCCTTCAGAAGTCGGGATCAAGTCGGCGACAGAAAGCGGCCCTATTGTCATTATCAACACGAGTATGCTTCGCTGCGATGCGATTTTGGCCGAGAGTCATCAGATCACATCTGTGCCTTTGACTGACTTCAACCGGCGCGAAATGATTGAGTATGTCAGAAACGGGACATTCAAAAGCGACAAGGCCCTTGAATGGCTATGGGACTGCGTTGCAAGCCCTGTATTGAGCGCCTTGGGATTTGACAAATCCCCTTCTGAGGGAGACTGGCCTCATGTATGGTGGATTATGACAGGACTTCTGAACAAGTTTCCTATTCACACTGCTGGCCATCACTCGAAAGGCTCTTCTGAAACGGTGGTTGATAGTCATCTCGTCATATCACGGTTCTATACAGTCAATCATCCGTGGTAGAATGCGACCTTCTTCTGCTGCGACCCAGACAAACGCACCGCTCGTCGCGATGGAAGATACTCCTGGGAGCTCGAAACTCCCTTTCGCCTCTAGGGAAATAGCAGCTATTCGTGGCAGCTGGTGAAATGTATGACGGCGAGGCTTACTTGCGCTTCCGACTATTGAGTATATCTAAGACATGCTGCGGATCGTACATGTTCCGGGCTGCAACAACAGGGATGATCACCGAAGACCTGTCCGTGCGGTCGCCCATTGCGCGACGTCATCAATGCCCGTGGTATACCTGCTTTCATCTTGCCATGTTTACCCTTATTTCCCAGTTTTCATCATCTCTTTCTTTACGACAAGTCCCTAGAAGATTGCTATTGAGGGCAGCTTAAACGGTATATATAAGCGACGGTGCCGTCAGTCTGGCTTTACAAAATGAATCCCTACTCATGATCGGCGTCTCGGGAAGCTTGGACCATACTTCAAGGCCGGGAGTTCGCAATGTCTCAGCAGGCCTGGCAAAGCTGTCGCCTATCTCAGGATCGACGGTGGGTTGCCCAGATCCCCGACAATCGAAAAATCAGCCATGATCGAGGTCGCTCAGCCAGTTCTTACTGGTACAGTACTACAAACGCGGCATATGTCTCACCTGAATCTTGTTATGTTTACTGCAATGTTGTCAAAGTTCGTCGAAAGGAGGTTGCATTCGGCAGGGTCATCAGCATTTTGCATTTTTTGTCTACAGACCATGTATTGGCTATAAATAATGCAGTTACCCAAAGACTCTATCAAGTATTAACATCAGTCTTTTACACGGTTCATACACGTAGCAAGTCCACCATGAAGCTATCGAGCATTATTCCCGTTATTGGTCTCCTAGTGTCCTTTTGCCAGGCTCAGGCTGACCCCAATACCCTAGCAAGGTACAATCCAGCCAACAGGACAATGTCAGCCAATACCAGTACGTATGAAGCAAGCCATTTTTAATAAATTTTCAGTCCATTGACAATGGGTCGAAGCATACTGCCTTGTCCCTATCAGCAAATCTCTCGTCAAGACCATAACTGAATATTGTCCCTCTCCAGATAGACGCGCTCATGCAGGGCTCTCTTATAGTGCCCTTTGTTGATGTCACAAAGGACGGACAAACACCTATCGGCGTCCCGGTCAACTACTACATAGGCGGGACTAACGGAAAACCTCTTCAGGCAATCGTGCCTAGTGTGGCTTCAGGCGTTTCGCCCTTTGAAGGAACTACCATCTTCCCGGCGACATTTTCTCCCGATACGTCAGCTGCGAGGGCTCTCCCCAATGGCTTCAATAGTATCCAGGTGAAACCCTTTCTTCTACCGAACACTATCTCTGGCCCAGGAATCTACGCTGAAGCATTCGACATTTCGTTCAAAACAACAGATAGCTCCCCTTATACAGCTCACACTTTCCACTCGCTCTTGAACATCCCCCAACTTCTCAATACCAACAAGTGTCAGCGCAATACTGTCTATTTCAACGAGTCATCTTCTGAGCCGCAGATGGCTATTGGGGAGGTGACACTCTACCATCAGATTCTAGCTACACCTCCGCAGGGCCTAGAAGGAGTTTATCAGGATGTGTATTGCTATTCAGCTAATGGCCAAGTTGTCTCGAGTGTTGGCGAACCTTGCAAAGTTGCGGCTGCCAACATGGACCCTGAAGCTAGGGTGTAGAGACCACTAGAAAATACATGCCACCGCTAGTCATCTGGACTAAACTCTTGGGTGATTTGTTTAGTTCTCAAAGAGCTGACCTGGCCTTTGGTTCATAGCCGGCTGGGCTCCGTCAATGGAAAAGGCTGGCTATCGGGTTCTATTCGCGCTGATGAACCCATGATTGCATTAGAGGATGTCCCATTCATCAAGGTGCCTTATCACTAGTGCCTGAAACAAATACAATGAGAACTGTAGCATAACTTATACTCTATGTTAGTATGTTGCAATTGAGCCAAAATGTGTCCACTCACGTCGTACCAGCCACCACAAGTTCGGTGGTCTTTGCTCTTGTCAACCCGGAAAGAACTAAAAGGTATACGATAGTCGACATCATAACGATGAAAATTCTCACCGCGGCCGTCGACACGACGTTACAGACAACAATTGGTAGTAACAAGAGTAGAGTGACCAGGCATATTAGTAGTCCTTTAGCGACACGGCCCACAAAGGGACCATTGTATATATGGACGTTAGGGTCACACGAAACATATCGGTTTTTCTATCCAATTAGTATGGCCATCTTGTGCGAGGTAGACTTGGCGTACTTCTCGAAACTTGGGTAGAAATTGTACCAGACGCTCTTCTATCCAACTCTCAAACCTCTTAACTGCGTTGTCAATCGTTGGTACTAGTGAGACAAGGTCGCGGTCATGCTCGAGGAAAGATGTCTCGTTCCCAGCCAGACAACCAGTTCCTTCAACCCAGTTCCTGAGGCTTTGCACATCTCTTGACTCCGCATCGTTAAGAGTCAGTGCCAGATTAGTTTTGTCTATAAAACTATCTTTGATGTTGTCAGTAGGACGGATGCAGTCAGTCAAGAAGGAACTCATACCATAATCAACCAGTGCAGATTCTATCCTCGATAAGACTGATAGTCTTTCAGCGTTTTTATCGATACGACTCTTGCCGAGAAAGATAGGTGCCTTTTCCTGTTGATCTATCTGGTCGAGTTCGCTCTCTAGAATCGACAGCTGGTCTTGTTTTAGCAGCAGCAGCCTTGCTCTAAGTCTGTTGAAGCGTCGAAAGATGAAAAAAGGGCTATGTGATGCGATAAGGGCTGTGAATCTTGGATAGCCTGGCCTGAAATCTTCAACTATCTGAGGGTTAGAACGTCAAGTCTCAGGTTCTGAAGAGAGACCTTACTTTTCCCCGTTTGAGGTTTCAATGATTGTGCCGGATTCGCCGAAAGAGGAAGAATGGGCTGACCCGTCATCGTGTCGTCAAGGTGTGATCGCTGGCACACAAACGGACTGACCTTATGCAGGTTTCTAGGACTTTACAAGCCACCTTCAGGGAGATCCCAGTTACTTTAATCTTTGGGCAGGCTCCTGAGGCATCCAATGGAGTGCCCCCACGTGCACATGCAAGTCGAGGCCCAGGTGGGCACTATACATAAGTCCAATACCCGCTATTGTTTCGTTGATTCATCTTCCCTTTTCTCGCAATTCCACTAGCGTCCGTCCAAAATGTCTGATGACCAGCAGTAAGTGGTTGAAACTATGAACTTGAAAAGAAGCTAATGCTCGTCACTCCCAGAAAGAATGCATCGCCTGAGTACACCCCAGGCGGTAAGCGACCATTCGTCTCTGTATATGATAATGTACGTAATTGTTGTTTGGTTAGCTCAAACTCTTGTACTGAATCAGGCTGTGCAGGCGCCGAGCCTCAAAGTAGGAGATAGCGTGTACTTGCTGAACACGGATGGATCCAGAGAGGGCCCGTATCTTGTTGCGACAGCCCCAGTTTCCGGACAATGCACGCTTTGTTATACCAATGGGAGCCCATTCAGAAACAATGCCGGCATTGATGTGGATGAGCTCGAGGCCTGTTGAGCGACCGTGGTGGGAAAAATAATGACAAGCACGCATTGCATTGCTGGGGCACATGATTCCTCACATCATTTTGGTGGCTTTTCAGGCAGAAGTGCATATGGGGCAGTGTAGCTAAGGCAGCCAGAAGGCAAAGTACATTGAAAGAACAATGCATATGCATAAGACCCCAGGGAGTGAGTGAGACCAATCACGTACATATTCTTGCTACCCCTCACGATAAGACATACGATAAGTCAGGCCCCGTGAATAACGTCGCACACCAAGCTCAAGACGATCTAAACGAAACAATGGCGGAAAATCAGTCTGATTCTCCAAGATATCATGTTATCCTAATTGGCATCGACGCTTATCCTGCGAAATACAAGTCGTCGCTGAAGGGCTGTGTACGGGACACTCAGCAAATCAGATCATTACTAGAACAGCAGCCTTTTCACATCAACATCCAAACCCTGACAGCTACGCAAAGCTCTGATAGCAGCATCACAAGACCAGTTGAATATTCTGAGAAGCTACCAACTGATGAAAACGTGATCAGGGCTTTCAGAGACCTGACCGACGCTGCTAAACCTGGAGATTACATCTACATCCATTACTCTGGCCATGGCACCCGCGTCGCTCCCACCACCAAGGCGTTCTCCAACCAGCATACTGGAGACTTGGCTCTAGCCCTTCTTGGTGGTGAGAATGGAGACGAAGTGAGGCCCCTTGGAGGGTACAGGTTAGCAGTTTCTCTAAACGCAATGGTATTGAAGGGTCTGGTTGTAACTCTGGTGCTTGACTGCTGTTTCGCAGCAAGTATTTATCGTTTGGACCGTCCCGATATTCGATTCCTTCGAATTGATCCAGATCTCGCATCTGCATACTTCGCCAACAAAAACTCTTCAGAGCAAGATAAGGAACCGCCTAACTCAGACTATCGTGATGTATCTATGCTGCCAAGCTGGTTGATAAACCCAAATGGCTATGCACTTCTTGCAGCTTGCGGTCCTCATGAAGAAGCGAGCGAGATCATCCACAATGGAGAATCGCATGGCGCCTTATCCCATTTTCTAAACCTGAGTCTAAGAGACGGCGGGTTGAATCGCAAACACAAGAACATCTTTTACCGTCTCAGCTCCAAATTTCGTGGTTACTCCATTCAGCAAAATCCTGCCTTGTATGGGAACAAAGACCAGGGGTTCTTTGGTGAGAACAACTTTACGAACTCACGATCGATGGTACTTGTTGTGAGAAATGGTCAGCATTTTGCATTGCAGGCGGGCCAGGCTCATGGTGTATCCGATGGCGATGAGTTCATTCTGTATCCTTCCAGCATCCTTGAGAGCAACGAGGCTTTTCACACAAATCTGGTCAAAACAACGGTTGAAAGAGCTGGCCCTTTGACCAGCCTGTTACGCTTGGACGATTCTACCGCTGTGACATCTGAAAATGACTGGGTTGCTGAACCACAAACGAGGCGAGCTCTTGGCCAGTTCTCAATTTCGTTCAGCGACAAAATATATCTCCAAACTCCCTGGCCAGAAGCTTTGACAAGATATGGGATGGCTCACGCAGGCAAGCAGGCATTGGCATCCTGGTTTCATGTCCAAGCTATCAACAACGAATACAGGATTCTGACTCGAGATGGTGAAGAAGTGATGAACCTCCCTTCATTGCCGCAAAGCAAAACAACTGCAGATGATGTTGCTGCAGTTTTGGAGCATTTAGCTCGATACGAGCTTGTCAGAAGCCTCTCCAATCCATTTGTGGAAGAGGACTTCCGAACATCATTTGACATCAATATTGTACGAGCGGGGGGTCACTTTGGACCAGACACTCTCGTTAACGTTGAACAAGATGGAGGCAAGACAGCCATGTTCGAGCTGAGGCTTCAGAACCACGGCACAAAAGTTCTGTATCTGTACATTCTTGACCTGGGTCCTCTGTGGCAGATTGAGGATATCTATTGCGGTAGCTATGCAGTGGTTCCCCCATACAACCAGAATGAAAGATTCATGACAGGTAGCTTTACCAAGAAGTTTAGAACGATGGTACCCGATGAGCTGAGACAGAAAGGTATTGAAGAGTGCCATGATACTCTCAAGGTATTAGTCACGTCTCAACCGACTTCCTTTGATCTCCTGGAGCTTCCCAAGATTGGTCATGCTCTCAAGAAGAGATCACCAACCGACAATGATAGATCTGGAGGCAGCCCTGTTGAACAGTGGATCGCATTCAGCTTTCCGCTAAGAACTTCTCTAGCAGCAGAATTAAGAGCAACGAAGACGAGTTGAATGTCTAGTTAGATTGCAGTTCTTGAATCTTTATATTAATGTTGAACTATTTAGTCCACATATTATCAGTGTATGCATTGCTCCAGGTGTCTAGGTTCACTCCCTTGTTTGGATTCTATGCAATATCCAACCACTCATAAGTATCACTCTCGTCTTTCCCTGTCGCATGACAGGTGCCAATCCAGACCCCATAATTAGCTTGTCGTACATACGGCGCAAGTCATTGTAAGAGCTCTAGTGCATAAACACGTTCCATGACTCATAATCTGCTTCGCACGCATTCACAGACTCACAGGCTTTGTCTCGCAAGCTGCGACTGTCCTTGAACTGCGGGGCCCGAGTCGAATTATCATTGGCAGAGATAATATCTTGATCTCTAGATTCAGAGTTTAAATGCTGCTCAATAAAGTATCGGCTATAGAAACACTATAGAAACAGGCTTGTTAAACCTATTAACAAGCACTGTTACGTTGTGCAATGATGCTGATAACATGGTCTTGCGTCACGATATTGCAGATGATGTCATGGCTAGCTGGACTTGCACAAACTGCTAGGAGGAATCGGGGATATGATATACCAGTAAATAGTAAGCGCCAAGCCGCCCAGCATGTTACTGTTGTCCGGTCACCCGAGTGTTGGTACGTACGTCATTTAGGATTACAACCCTGTTGATAAGCGGCACAGAGCCTAACTCAGGATACATAAAACGGGTTGGGCTTACCCCCGCATCATAAAGACCCCCTCGACGTGATGTAATATCCATTACTCGAAATCAATAATAACAATTGCTAGGGACACCGAACAGTCAATATGGAAAAACTCGACCAAGACATTTTGGAGGCCACCAAAAACATCCCGACAGAGCCAGGAAAAGACGACACTGGAAAGAAGGCTCTTGAAGGGCTAGCAGACTTACTAATTACTCGATATCAGCAAACTGGAAACACAGATGACCTTCGAGAATCGTTACGCCATCAGATGCTGCTATGGCGGTCACTGGACCTTCCCACTGGAGGCGAAGCATCTCTCTGGTACATGGTCATTATAGGTGAAGCTCTGGGTTCCGGCGTCCTATGTCGGTACGAAGAAACGAACGACCTGGAAGACCTTAGAGCAGCCATTGCTATATGCTGGCAAGTCTTTTTTGAAGATCCCAGTAATGCCGAGCACGAAGCAATACGGATCAGGCTACCATTTGCCTTGCGTGACGGAACGCTTTTTTTATATGAGAAGTCCGGAAACTTGGACGACATAGAACTGGCGGCCTCATATTCGAGGCAAGTTTTGCCTTTTGTTCCAGATGATGTCGAGGACCGAGCCAATCCTCTGGATGAGTTTGCTAGGACCCTGTTCAAGAAATACCAAGTGCAACAGAATCCAGATATTCTCCCAGTCGGAATACCATTATCAAGGGATGCCATCTCTTGGACTCCCAAAGGTCATACCGAGAAACCCGCTAGAATAGCTAACCTCGGGGCCTGGCTTTTCCGACGCTATGAGAAAAATGGAGACACGGATGATCTTGTAGAAGCAATCGAAAAGACAGAACTCGCTATCAGTTTGTTGGACAAAGACAATTTCAATCAACTGAGATTCCTGACCAACCTTGGGATCATGCTGTTTCGACAGTTGGAACTCAAAGGGGATGGGAATGGCCCTGACGATGTTGCAATTATGGCGTCTCGAGCCGAAATTGGTAGAGGATTGCAAGTAAATAGTATTGCACATCCATTGCCTGGAATTGAGGCAGCGAGAGATGTTATTCGTACCTTCAAGCTTCACGGAAAGCTAGAAGAAGCAAATTCCCTTGCGCAAAAGGCATTGCAGTTACTGCCCATGGCCTGTCATCCAACCATCACAGGCCGGGACCAGCAACATGCCATCCAACAGATGTCGAGGTTCGCTGCCGAAGCCTGCTCTCTATCACTTCTTGTTGGAAACCAGGAGGAAGCGCTTCTGAGTATTGAATTCAGTTGTGAAATCATCCTATACCATTTGATCAAATATGGAAACAAACTGTCTCTTCTGGAACAACAAAGTAAGGATTCGGCAACCCGTTTTGACAAGTTACGATCTACAGCCGCCCAGCCTGTAGATACGATGGATCAAATCACTATACAAGATCGGATTGTGCCAGAAATGGACGACTTTGCCCACGACCATGACTTTGGCCTCGCGCTGATACGGAACCTACCAGACTTTAAGAATTTTCTCTCATTGCCAAACATAGACGACTTGGTTAAGGGAGTCACTGGCGGGTTAGTTGTGATAGTAAATATCACTTCCCTTGGCAGTGATGCCATCATTATCCTGCCGTCCGGAGAACGAATCAGGTCCCTCAACTTACCAAAAGCAACCCCCCATGGCAACTCTTTTCTGGATAAGCGTTTCAAGGCTTTCAATTGTATAAGAAAGTCCCAGACTTTAGATATAGAAAGCGACATGGATCTATACGACAAACAGTTTTTGAGTTGGCTTTGGACGGCGTGCGTCGACCCAATTCTCAAGGAGATCGCAGGGTCGCAGTCATCATCGTCAACCCCTCGAGTTTGGTGGATCGGGACGGGCATCGCCAGCGGATTTCCGTTTCACGCAGCAGGCAACTCCGAGGGTAGCACTTTGGATAATGTAATCTCGTCTTACATTCCATCTATCACGTCTCTGATCGAAGCAAGAGCCTGCATGACATCCAGTGGCAACAATGACGAAGGGATCTCAGTCACGCTCGTCACGATGCCCAAAGATTCAGATGGCTGTCAGCCCCCAGATCCTACAGAAGTTCTGCGGATGATGGAGGAGACTCCTGGAGAGACCTTCAAGGTAGAGGCACTCTCAGAGCCGTCACTTGAAGAGGTATTGGAAAATCTGCGCAGGTCTTATGTTATTCATTTTGCTTGCCATGGGTCCTCTGATCCTCTCAACCCTTCCCAAAGTTACGTTCAAGTTTGCAAGCGCCTATCACCAGGCGTAGACGAGGGAAAACTGACAGTGGAGTTGCTGTCTAATAACACAAGCTTTGACAGGGCACAAATCGCTTTCCTCTCATTATACACCCCAGCAGAGGGCAAGGCCAAGCAATCGACTGATGGAGGGCTAGACATCATCAGTGCATCCCAATTGGCTGGATTTAGGCATGCCGTGGGATCTTTGTCAAACGCCGACGGCGCTTCTAATGCCCATGTTACTAGGAGCTTTTATCAGTCTCTGAAAGAGAACGTGTTGGGGGAAAACACAGACTATCTGGTGGCGAAGGCATTACATGATGCTCTAAGGAGCGCTAGAGACCATGATAAAGATCCACATTGGTGGGCTCCATGCATTCACACCGGTCCTTGAGCAATAGCAGATAGAGTAAGCGCCAATTGCCAGTCTGAGCTTAGCTTTATATACACAATTAGCGCCATTAAAAATATTAAATTCAGGACCCAAATGCAAATTACAGGTGCCTTTAGAAGAGGACATCTGTCAGGTTAGGACAGCTTCTCAATCTCACCGGATATCTGCCTGTTGCCCCAGCTTTCTACTTGGTTACAATATAAAGACTATACTTAATAACACTAGACATACTCTCCAGTATCATAATCACTAAATTCAATTACTTTGCCAACTAATAACACTATTGCTAGTATCTCCTACTCGCTCAAGGAGTGTCTTTGCCCACCGAATCTTATGGCCATAGGGCATCTCAACAAGTGCCTCAAATTTGCATACAGGCTGTATAAAGATAGACAGAATGGCACATTGATAGACTCAAGCCTACTATCTATCAATATGATTCCTTTTGTACTTGTATTTACATCAGCCCCGTCATAAACTCATTATTTCCCAACCATTCCTCTAACTCTGCGCTATTAGACGTCCACATCATCGGATTCGTCGCTCGCAGATCACCACTTAATGCTTCCAGACCTGTTGTTCTACCATTGTTTTCGACCTCCATATTACTGCTATCATGCTGAGCAAGGAGATGGTCCGGTCGGCTAGAGATGCCGCTACTGGTAGAAGAGAATCCTAGCGCGTCTAGATAACCATCTATTTTTGAGCTGTCTTGACAACTGTCCACTAGCGATGTGGAATGGCGGAACTTCAGATAACCCATAGCAATTCTATAGAGAACCTGAAAAAGGCGTTGTATCTTAGCCGCGGGCTCAGAAATAGAAGAGGCAGACTCGATAGAAGTAACAAAGTCTTGGAGGCGGTTTAGATCTGCCTCATCCTGGGTTTCGATAACATGACAGAATATGACGATGAATGGAATGAAGGGAGAAAATAAAAGTGTCCTGCGTTTGTTAATGCTGGGTCAGACGGACAACTAGAATGACCAACAAGGATGACCGCAGATTCCGTTGCTTACCAATGTATATAAGTCGCAAGGTAGGGCGTTGCGCTCCTGTGTATGTGTGCTATGCATTCTTCATGTTTCTCCAAAGTGTCTCTTGCGGCGGCAACACAGTTGTAGTTGAAGGTCGTGTTAGAGCCTGTTATAGGTGGTGCGGCTCGATGAACAAGTGTGAGAAGGGATAGGCGGAGTACCTTATCTGAGATGTAGAAGAAGTTCATCAAGTCCTCGCCAGACTCCTTCTTGGCCTCGTCAAACCATTTTGTCTTGGGCGTATGTT
Source organism: Fusarium succisae (assembly GCA_013186925.1). NCBI lineage: Eukaryota > Fungi > Ascomycota > Sordariomycetes > Hypocreales > Nectriaceae > Fusarium > Fusarium succisae. The sequence continues at coordinate 103,030 of JAAOAW010000274.1, read as the reverse complement.
AGCAACTTTATCACTCATTTGCTTGTTGATGTTGACCTACATTGGCTTCCCAAATCTTCGCATCCAAGTTCTGCAAGTCGGACACCAAGGCCTCGACCCGAGACTGCTTTACCTGGTCGGGCTGGGCCATGGAATTGGGGGCATATAGCATCTCGTAAATATTGCCCTGACATCGCGCCGTCTCGATAGATATAGCGAAGTAGGCCAATACCGCCTCGGAAACAGAATCATTGATCGATGGCTGTGGTACTGTGATATCCCAGTCAGGAATGGTTGAGGGCCGTCCTAGACGCAGAGATAAACTCTTGTCAATGAAGTAGATGCTCCAAAACAGAAACTGTTTGTATTGGAAATCTGCCTGCTTATCGTTTGTCATCGATACAAGCCTGTGATAGCCCAGAGTCTGGCAAAGTTCTGACCCTTTGGCTGACAATGTCCACGAAAGAGAAGGTTTCGAGAGTTCAATAGCATAGGATGCCTGAAATTTGAAGTAGTCAGCACAGAAATGCATAATAAACGAAGAGGCCACTTACACCAAAAAGGAGAGCAAGAATGGTGTCAGGGGTTGCAGGTAAATGCAATGGTAGGTTCGATAAAACAGTCTCAAGGTTGTCACGACACAAATGAGCATGAGCGACATATTCGTCTCTTTCCTCTCCGACGACGTGGAAGCTATAGTCCCAGAATAGCGAATAAAGGCCAGCATTGACAGTGGTGAAGTTGGCTTCAAAACGATTGTCATTGAAGTAGACGTCGAGACACATATCTGTGAATCGTTGAAACGGGAGGAACTGGTAGATCCAGCTGACCCCTGTGAGCTGTTTGGCTAATGCGTCAACCACGGCGTCAGTTTGAGTGGTCATATGAATAAGAATTTGCGCGAGAACTGGTCAAGGCGCACCTTTCGCAAGACGAATTTAAGCAATCGCCTTCTTGAAGGGAGGCATCTCATACTCTGGGAGATTGGCTCCCTGTATGGGCCTAGCATGTGGGTATGCCAATTCATGACCTGCAACTGCTTCCCTGGTAAGTATGGAAGACAGTTCATCAAGAGTGTCGCATAATTCTGGACTGGAATCTTGTAGTGAATCGGTGGCGGCCACTTTCTGCAAGAACTCGTTGGCGAAGGCAGAATGAGCTGCCAAGGAAGAGTCTCCCTTGACAACCTGCCCGTGGGCCCTTTTCGGTTGGTTCGAGTCGCTAGAAGGCGTCGAGACAGAAGAAGGTGCCTGGTCAGAGGCCCGTGGATTCCTAGGTGACCGAGAGCTGTCGTTGAATGGCTCGCTTGGTCGGAGCTTTTCCAAAAGCCCGATTGCCCTTTCAAGCCTGCTGTCGATGAGGTCTATCTTTCGTTCGCTGGAGGCAGTGAGTTGATAAGTGAGATAAAATTCAAGTGTAAAGATGGGATGTTATGAGAATGTATGTGGATGGAGTCAACGGTCAACATACTATTGGGGGGTGAGAAGAATGCGCGTGCGCTTCTTTGGAGCTGGGACAGGAGTGTAGACACAAACAATTTTCGCGTTGATACAGTGGGCGCAAGGCGATTCTCTGTCGCAGCGAACCTAGACAGGGGTAAGTAAGCTTGAGGACTGAAACTCGGCTCGCTCATGCGAAGGGGAGTCAAAGGACTTCGGCTCTCCCGCATTCAGGTATAGATAGACGCATACCTTGCGCGTACGACAAGCATCGCACTATGATAGAGATCAGCGTCTGAGTCGGGGGGCTGAAAAGTGAGAGAAGGGGGTGCTCACAGCCCGTCGATTTGTATCAGGAAGTTCTGGCGGCCATTCAGGGCCATTGCCGAGTCCGCTGGTCTCGAGCTGACCGTCGTTATCCATGTTGTGGTGGCACTATGTAAGGACGAGGGTGTGTAGGGTCGGGAAGATTGAACTCGGCCTCCGAGGATAAAGGAAGATCGAAGTACAGTGTAGTAACAGGGGGGCGGCACTTCAAGAAGCGCAGTGGGGAGGGAGCGGATTTGTTCTTGGGCGTAAATAAATCGAAAGCAGAAGGGGATGTAGGTCTCGATGGCTCTGATGCAGACCACTGCCAGTGGCGGTTACCCAGATGGCCAATGGAGGCGTTTAAAGAAGTGGAGTAAGACTCAAGTTCTGATTAGCCCAAGCTTAGCGTCATGACTCGCTCGCCGCCAGCGACCTGACTCACTGACTCATCCGGTTCATCGCTCGGCCACTCGGTCACGGGCCCCGCGAGCTCCGGCCGCCGAGATCCAGAGTCAGGTAAATCTAACGTGTACATGGGGTACTGGCACCCCCGAACTGTGAACCTCAGCCGGCCGGAGACTGGGGCTTGCGAGCCCCGGCTGCCCGGGACTAGATGAGATGGATGGTATGCTTGAGCTCCGGCCCAGACGCTGTCACCAAGTCCGGCAATGTTTTCTCAACATAGGAACATGTTGCTTCTCCTTGAAGATAAAAAGTTTCCCCGCCCTCTCTTACGATCTCAGGATTCTAACCAAAGTCGTTCCTTACCAGCAAACCCAAATTTCAATCCCTACGCCAGGCCGCATTATCGCCAACCGCTGACAGCATGGGTTCCAAAGAGGAGAAAGACAAGACGAACCAGAACGATGGACCTCTTGCAACCACCTCGACAACCGAAAAGGTGCCTCAAACGTGGCCCTATGCCAGAATTTTCAAATTCGGCGGTGCATTCGAGCATTCAATGCAAGCCATCGCCGTCTTTGCAGCAATTTGCTCCGGCGCAGGAATCGCCCTTCAGAATCTTATTTTCGGAAGGTTCATCACTGTCGTTATCGATTTCGCATCCGCAAAGATATCACCTGTTCATCTCCGCAACGAAGCCGCAACACTTGCTCTTTATTTTGTTTACCTTGGCATCGGCCGATTCGTTCTATCTTACACCTACAATACACTTCTGACCTACACGGCTTACCGGATAACTCGAAATATTCGACACGCATACCTCAGAGCTGCCCTCAGCCAAGAGGTCGCATTCTTCGATCTCGGTACCAGTGGCTCCATCGCAGCCCAGGCTTCTTCCAACGGCCGCTTGATCCAAGGGGGAATCAGTGAAAAGTTGGGCCTCCTTTTCCAGGGCATATCTTCCTTTGTGACAGCATTTATCATTGCATTCATATTCCAATGGAAACTTGCACTCATTTGCCTCTGCATAGCACCGGCGACGCTCATCATCAACGGAGCTGCAGCTGGTATCATGGCAGGCCATGAAACCACCATCTTAGAAATTCATTCCCAAGCCAACTCATTTGCGGAAAACATTCTGTCAAACGCCCGTACGATCCATGCGTTTGAGATGCGTGGCAGGCTGGTCAGCAAATTCAACACGTACTTGACCGATGCCCACCACGTTGGCAACAAAATATCGCCTCTTTTTGGCACTTTGCTTTCAGCCGAGTATTGCATCGTCTACCTGGGATACGGTCTCGCTTTCTGGCAGGGTATTCGAATGTTTTCTAGGGGTGAGATAGACCAGCCTGGGGAAATCTTCACGTAAGTAGCTCTCGCATAGGTTGGCCAAGCTACCCGCTAACAATCAAGTGTCCTCCTCTCCGTTATCATCGCTGCCACCAGCCTCACAATGCTTGCGCCATATTCTGTCGACTTTACCCGGGCATCTGTTGCTGCGGCGAAACTCTTCGATCTGATCGATCGCAAGTCCGAGATTGATCCATTCGACTCTACCGGTATAGTACCATCAGAGACGATAGGAGAAATCGCGGTCGATAATGTTACTTTTGCCTATCCAACCCGGCCCAGTGTCAATGTCCTTGACAAATACTCTGTCAAGTTTCCCGCTGGAAAAACTACTGCACTAGTTGTGAGTATAAATCTTCATTGCCATGGAGGCGTGTCTAACGGCGTTTTGTAGGGTCAATCTGGATCCGGAAAAAGCACTATCATCGGTCTTCTAGAACGCTGGTATAATCCCGAGTCCGGCACGATTACGTTAGATGGCTACCCAATCGATCAGCTGAATCTGAATTGGCTCCGAACCAATGTCCGTTTAGTGCAGCAAGAGCCCGTACTATTTCAAGGGACAATCTTTGACAATATCCGATCTGGTCTGACTGGCACTGTATGGGAAGATAAGCCGATAGAAGAGCAGATGCACCATGCCGAGGAAGCTGCTAAGCTGGCGTTTGCCCACGAGTTCATCTCTACACTTCCTAATGGTTATCATACCCAGGTTGGTGAGCATGGAGGGCTGCTCTCTGGTGGCCAGAAGCAACGTATTGCTATTGCGCGCAGCATCGTTTCTAAGCCCAAGGTTCTTCTTCTAGACGAGGCTACGAGTGCACTTGATCCTGAAGCCGAAGGCATAGTTCAAAAGGCGCTAGATAGGGCCTCTGAGGGTCGCACAACAATCGTCATCGCTCACAAGCTTACTACTATCCAGAAGGCCGACAACATCATCGTCATGATGGAAGGACGCATCATTGAGCAAGGTAATCACCAATCTCTGATCATGTATGGCGGTACCTATGCTCGACTAGTGCAGATTCAGAACCTTACAGCAGGGAACAACGAGTCTGGGGACATGACGGACCAATCTGAATCCTTCGATCACACCCCGATGGCTATCAAACCGAGCAGAACCTTGACTCGGCATGACACCTCCCACCAAAGTGGGGTCGATAGAAGCAAGGGCCTGGGTAGTTATGATCAGCATGAGCAGAGCGGTGTCATCTCTGTCATGATTGGTATTATTGGCCAGACTCCTGAGCTGAGGCTGGCATTTATTGTCGTCCTGATGGCGTGTATCGTGGCAGGTAAGTGGTCATCTAGCTCTAGTTCTGCAGACCCCCTTCAGTCACTAATATCTCGCAGGTGCGACTTTCCCCGGCTTGGCCATTCTGATTGCCAACATCGTGGAGGTCTTCTCTCTCACAGTGTCTGAGATGGAGCGTCAAGGCAACTTCTATGCTAAAATGTTCATCGTCTTTGCCTGCGGGTGTTTCGTTGCCTACTTCGCTTTAGGATATGCCACAAACGTTGTTGCTCATACTTTGAGTCACAAGTTCCGAAAAGCCATTCTTGAGAGCATCCTCCGACAGGATTTACAGTTCTTTGATCGAGAAGAGAACACCACCGGAGCGCTGATCAGTCAGATAGACTCAAACCCACAGGCTGTTCTTGAACTTATGGGCTATAACGTTGGCCTTATCCTTGTTGCCGTCTTTAACATCACTGCCTGTAGCGTCTTAGCTATCGTGTATAGCTGGAGACTTGGCTTGATTGTTACCTGCAGCGGCCTTCCTCCTTTGGTTATTGCCGGTTATCTCAAAATCCGGTTCGATGCTAAGCTGGATCGCGAGACGTCAAGGCTCCTGTCACTCAGTGCTTCTATTGCTTCCGAAGCGATAAGTTCTATCCGTACTGTTTCCTCTCTTGCTATTGAGAATTCGGTACTGTTGAGATACTCTAATGAGCTCGATCTTGCGTTAGCTGGCTCTAAGCGACCTGTGTTCACCATGATGATCTGTTTCGCCTTTACACAGTCTATCGAATACTGGTTTATGTCCCTTGGTTTTTGGTACGGTTGCTACCTTCTGTCATTCAATCAGATTAGCATATATGCTTTTTTCGTCGCCTTTTTAGGCGTCTTCTTCTCTGGGCAGTCGGCTGCACAACTTTTTCAATATTCGACCAGCGTCACCAAAGGTATCAATGCAGCCAACTATATCTTTTGGCTTCAGGACCTTCAGCCATCAGTACGGGAAACGGACGAAAACCGTGGACACGGTCCTAGATCTGGCGATACATTGAATGTCCGTGATGTGCAGTTTAGTTACCCTCTTCGACCCGAGACACGCATCCTCAAAGGCATAAACGTCAATGTAAGTGATATATTTTACCAGTCTGTCTCCATGGCTAACCATTTCTGCGCAGATCAAGAAAGGTCAGTTCGTTGCTTTTGTCGGAGCGTCTGGTTGCGGCAAATCTACGATGATCGCTTTGCTGGAACGGTTCTACGACCCCACAACAGGGTCAATCGACATTGACTCGTCCTGTTTGACTTCTCTCAACCCTCGGCTGTATCGTCGCATTGTGGGACTCGTCCAACAGGAACCTGCATTGCTTCAAGGCTCAATCCGCGAGAATATCGCGTTGGGTATCGACGAAGACTCTGACAATACCATTTTCTCGAGTGCCGGAAGAACGGTCAGCGACAAGGAGATCGAGTCAGCATTGCGAGCTGCCAATGGCTGGGACTTTGTGTCTTCTCTGCCTGAGGGTCTCTCTACCCCTACTGGTTCTAATGGTTCGCAACTGTCTGGTGGCCAGCGACAACGCATTGCTATTGCTCGTACACTTATTCGAAATCCGAAGGTGCTGCTTCTTGACGAGGCGACATCCGCGCTTGATACAGAAAGCGAGAAGGTTATACAGGACGCGTTATCTAAGGCTGCTAAGGACAGTAAGAGAATCACAATTGCTGTTGCTCACCGGCTTAGTACAATCAAGGATGCGGATGTGATTTGCGTCTTCCATGCCGGGAAGATCAGCGAAGTCGGAACGCATCAAGAGTTGATTGCGCAAGGCGGCGTATATCGCAAGATGTGTGAGGCGCAGGCTTTGGATTAGTGGTTGTAGCCTTTTTCGTCTCCTTTTTCTTTTTCTTTTTCTTTTTTTCGTCTTTCGTTCTTGATTAAATTGCAATATTTAAGTTGTCCAATAAAACATTTACAGAGTATAGCTATTACACTTCTTTCTGTAATTCTTTTTAACAGAAAATGCACGATATAAATTATATTCAGTATTTGAGAAGACAAAAAAGCACCCTGGTGAGTAAAAATGTGATTCGACATTGTCGGCTCCTGGAAGGCAATAATTGCAAGCCAATGGTTAGAACCACGGCAAATGGAATACAGCGGCAGGCGATAGATAAATGCACCCCCTCTAGACTCGGGCTAGCTTGTACCGATCCTCTCGTGATGGATCGGCCAAGCGAAAATCAGAGAAACTGCCTAACCCCACTACCTCCACCCACCACTCGGGGGTCTGGGGCCTCTGGCTTTAGTGCGTCCTGCGCTGTAGGTATAAAAAGTAGCAGTCAAGTGGTCTCCGCAGCTCAACACATTTGAAGGATTGCGTCTCTTTCTAGAACCCAAATATTTGCCACTATGTCTTTGCAAGTTGTTGATGTCCATTTTGAGCATTATAGCAGCCCAAACACTTTGGGTGTCCATGAGCACAAACCACGCATCTCCTGGCGTCTAAGCAACGCCCCTTCAGGCTTTGAGCAGCAAGCGTACGAATTGCGCCTGGAGAAGGTCATCAGCCAGAAACGCCATGTCATCTGCACTTCTCAAGTGGAATCATCAGAGTCCCATTTAGTTCCCTGGCCAGCTGATGAGTCTCTCGCTTCACGTCAGAAATACACTGTTTGCATCCGCGTCCGTGGCAAAGGAGAAACATCCTTTTCCGATTGGAGCGAGCGGGCTTGGCTGGAGACAGGCTTGCTCAACCGAAGTGACTGGAAAGGCAAATTCATTTCGGCTCCTTGGTCAGAGAAGGATAATGATAAGCCCAAGCCAGAGGATCTCTTCCGCAAAGCATTTACGCTGAATTCGGGCATTGCATCAGCTCGTCTCTACATAACCGCGCAGGGCATTTACGAGGCAGAGATCAATGGCCGTCGCGTCGGCGATTACTTCCTCGCACCCGGTTGGAGCTGCTACGACAATGAGTTGACATATCAGACCTACGATGTTACCGACCTTCTTGACAGCAGAGACAATTGTCTGGGTGTTCGTCTTGCTGAAGGCTGGTTCACTGGCAGATTGAGTTTTGAAGGCGGTATACGCAACAGATATGGCACGCGCACAAGCCTCCTTGCACAGCTCGAATTGCAGTATTCCGACGGTTCTTCGCAGCTGATTACAACTGATGATGACTGGATGGTAGCTCAAGGCCCCATTCGCCTGGCCGAGATTTACAATGGCGAAAAGTACGATGCTACTGTTGAGTTACCTGGCTGGTCTTCTCACGAGCACGTTGCTGGACATTGGGAGCGTGCCGATGCGCTGCCATTTATATCTGAAAAGGTCAACTTGACAGCCGGTTATCGTGAGCCTGTCAGACGAATTGAGACACTGAAGCCTGTTTCCAAGATTATAACACCATCTGGCAAGAAAATCCTCGATTTCGGTCAGAACCTGGTGGGATATGTTCGAATCAAAGCTGTGCAAGGACAACGTGGCCACGAAGTCACGCTGAAGCATGCAGAGGTCCTCGAAAATGGAGAACTTGGTGTTAGACCTCTCCGCGTCTGTGACGCCACGGACGTTTACACACTGAGAGGAGATGCTGAACCCGAGGTATACGAGCCTCGGTTCACATATCATGGCTTCCGTTATGTTCAGATCGACAATTGGCCTTCTGAAGACCAGGATATTGTCGCTTCTCTTGAGGCTGTTGTCTGTCATACTGATATGGAAGAACAAGGAACTTTTGCATGCTCCGATGATAAACTGAACCAATTATTCAGCAACGTCCGCTGGAGTATGCGAGACAACTTCCTTTCTATCCCAACAGACTGCCCACAGCGTGATGAGCGACTTGGCTGGACTGGCGATTTGGCCTTGTTTGCGCCAACAGCCACCTACATCTACGGCTGTTACCCGATTCTTCGAGACTGGCTCAAAGGTGTATGGTTTGACCAGCAGCGACAGGGAGGAGTGCCTCCAATGGTATCGCCAAACATCCTTGACAAATGCAGGATCTGGGGTCCGGTTTGGCCTTGTGCTATCTGGCATGATGTGGTCGTCTTGGCTCCTTGGGCGCTGTATGAAGAAACGGCTGATCCTGCCATCTTGGCTGATCAGTTCGAGTCCATGCAAACGTGGTTCAAAGTCATTCCCAAGAACAAGGATCGTTGCACTCATCTTTGGGACTTCAATGCTGATCAACTATCTGTAAGTCTTTCGTCACGAATCTTCTATGCCGCTTTTTCTGACCTAACTAGGACTGGCTTGACCCAAGCGCTCCGCCAGACGATGCTGCCAAAGCTACGACGGATCCCCCACTGGTAGCCAACGCCTTTTTGATCAACTCTCTTGACATCATGGCTCGCGTCTGTGATGTTCTTGGCAAGACCAAAGATCATTTATTCTACAAATCCTGGGCCGGCAAAGCGCGAGCAGAGTTCACGGAAGAATACGTCTCCCCCAGCGGTCGTCTTGTATCAGACACACAGACCGCCTACTCATTGGCGATTTGCTTCAAGCTTCTCAATGAGGACCAGCTATCACGAGCTGGCTCGCGACTTGCAGAAATTGTTCGACGAAATGCCTTCCGCATCGGTACTGGCTTTGCTGGTACACCCTTTGTCTGCGAAGCCCTCACCTTGACTGGTCACAGCAACGTCGCTTATTCCATGCTTCTCAACGAGAAATGCCCCTCGTGGCTATATGCTATCTCGATGGGTGCTACGACGACTTGGGAACGCTGGGACAGTATGCTACCAGACGGATCAATCAACCCTGGTGAGATGACCAGCTTCAATCATTACGCTTACGGGGCCATCGCCAAGTTTATGGTTGAACGACTTGCTGGGCTGCGGCGGCTTGAGGCAGGATGGAAGAGATCAAGGGTCCAGCCTGTCGTCGGAGGCGATTTTACTTGGGCGTCTGCATCGCATCTTACGCCATACGGCAGAGTGTCTAGTTCGTGGAAGCTTGAGGGCGACGAGGTAGGAAAGCAGGTCATTCACGTAGATGTAGAGGTCCCTCCCAGCACGACAATGGAAGTTGTGCTGCCTTGTAAGGATGGTACTCAGAAGACTGAAGTTGTTGGGTCAGGAAGGTGGTCTTTCACAGCAGACTATAAGAAGCAAGGAGAGTGGCCTGTGAAGGAGATCAAGTTTATCTTGGCCAAGATTGTTGAGGACTTTCAGAGGGAAGAAGAGCTCAAGGCACGGGCTCCGAATGGCATCGAGACTTAGCTAGGTCAATTTTAATACTACGTCGCCTTAAATTCCAACATTACTCTTGCCCCATCTTAAACTTCAAATCTAGAGAATTCTTTCACACAAACATCCCTGGTGTACGTCTTCATATCGGTAACGCCGTGTCCTTGGATGGTCCGAGATGTGAATAGTGCCTTGTTCGGTGTATTACCTCGCGAGAAACCCCTCGTATAACGAATTCGTTCAACGCCTCGTTGCTCTAATCAACTTTGCAAGCAGTCGCATCCATGGGGAGCCAGGTCCATCGCACGATCCGATGATCCTTCCCGATATTCATGCATTCAATTCGGCGGATCAGCAACCGAATGATGACCTGGATCACGAGTCAAATTCCTGCTTGGTCTACCGAACCATTTCCGACTCGCCAATGAAAGCCACTCAAAGCCGGCGCTAGTGTAGCCAGGCCGGCTTTGACGGCTCATCATTGGGTCATGATGGCTTCCCCCTTCTGGTCTAGACCATCGTCTTAGTCCACCACAGTCTTTCTCCCCATCTGGGGCCCCGCACTTTGGTGTACCAGCAGATTGGAGAAGGTTTTCCATCCGGGGAACTATGAACCGCGATGCCAATGGTAACATTCTCTTTATTATATAAGATGCATCGTCCGCTGTCTCTGGTGTCCACTCCTCATCACTCTCCACAAGATCGACTGTCTGTCTCTTGACTCCCATACTTTTTGCTATCTCTTACCAACATCCTGCCTCCCAATGGAGAAGCCTGAATCAACCGCTCACGTTGAGCGATCGGACTCCAAAACCCTCCATGTCTCTCCAGACCATACACGCGGCCATGCCATTCAACACCAAGAGCATAGCCGAACCTATCTCCAGACCCTTCGACGCGATCCATGGCTTCTCCTATGGATCGGAGTCATGCTCTGGACTCTGATCGTCCGCGGCTTCGAGAACCAGTCTTCTGGTTCTGTAATCAGCATTCCCGTGTTCAAGGAGCGATTCGGAAAACAACTCGACGACGGTTCATACTTTATCGAGACGAGCTGGCAATCTGCACTCAGCGGTGGCTCCAACGGTGCTGCCATCTTTGGAGCCTGGGCCTCTTCATACTTTGCTGATCTGATCGGCTTCAAACCTGTCATTCTGATTGCTGCTGCCATCAACATTGGATCAGTTGGCGTTGAGTTCGCGTCTACATCGATCGAAATGTTCTTTGCTGGCAAGATGGTCAACTTTGTCGCTATTGGCGCGTTCCAGAACCTATGCACAGCATACGTAGCTGATGTCTCGCCACTGGCCATTCGCTCTACCACAATTGGATTCTGCAACCTTGCTCAGTGTATTGGTCCGTTCATCTCTGCCATCCTCTCCAACTTTAGCTCTCAATGGGAGACCAACTGGTCCTGGCAGTCTCTCATCGTTGCTCAGTGGGGCTTTGCTGGCGTTGCTCTGATCGGCCAACTCCTCATGCCTGAGAGTCCCGTCTATCTAGTCCGTAAGGGGAAGATGGAGAAGGCCCGCATGGCTCTTGAGCGCATGTACTCAGACCCCGAAGACGCGTCTGGTCATCTCGAACGTATCAAGTTGACTCTCGAAGAAGCTGATTCACAGAATCTTGGCTCATATCTCGACTGCTTCAAGGGCACTAACCTTCGACGATCCCTTATCGCCATTATGGTATTCCTCTCTGAGCCCATGTCAGGTCTTGGATTTGTCTCCAACTATGGCGCTCTCATGTACCAGTATCTTGGAATCAGCGACAAGAAGTCCTTTCAGATTCAGATTGGCGCTCAAATCCTCTCCATGTCTGGTGCGACCATCGCTTTCCTGGTTGGCGACTTTTATGGACGTCGACCAATGTATCTGGCTGGATGCATTGGCCTCTCTCTGCTTCTCATATGCATGGGAATCTCTGGTTCAATCGACACCACCGCGGCTGTCACGGCCTCTGTTGGCTTTTACACCATGTACAACTTCTTCTACAATGTCGGTGTTGGATCAACTGTGTACACCCTTGCAGGAGAGGTCCCCACGTCTGTTCTCCGTACCAAGACCCTCGCCATCTCCATCTCCATCTCCTCAGCCGTCAACACCATGTGGTCTTTTGTCGCGCCCTACATGTTTAACCCTGGATACGGTAACCTCAAGGCTAAGATCGGTTTCGTCTATGGTGCTTTCATGGTGATCTTTGCTGTTCTGGCATTCTTCTTCGTGCCCGAGACTCGCATGCGAAGTTATGAGGAGCTGGACGAGCTTTTCATGAACAAAGTGCCTACGCGACAATTCCGCACTTACGTGACTGTGGCTGAGCGTCGCGCTGAGGAGGCTTATGCGATTGAGAATGGCCTTAAAAATGATGTCAAGGATGTTTGATTTACATTGTTGTTAGTGGGTTCTCATTTAATTGAAGCCAAGCTCCTTCAACTTCACCTCTATAGCTAGTTAGAATTAGTTTTATATGGATATATTAAAGCTTGCGAAATTATTTTACATAACTCTTTATTATATATCTCACTTTGCCCGGGACCTAATAAGGCAGTCACTCCGAAGAATACAACAACTCCTACAGGGTAAGCATGTCTCTGAGTTCCTTACATCGTAAGGCACTAAACACCAACACTCGCTCTACAGCCAATTACTCAGGCCTGATCTTAAATTACAACATGAACCAGTAACTAGCCCCGATCTAGCTGTGATGCCTCTCGCTGTTCCAATATGTCTGTTCTAATTCTAGCTTGTTGACTCTACGTTTGCTGCCCCGGTTTGTGGAGTCGAAACGGGATTGGCACAACAAGGATCTTAAGTCAGAGGTGAGGGGTATATTTAGCTCCGGCTTTGATACTATTTGATTGGATAAATTCCACGGGTTTGAACTGCTCTGATTGGTCCTTGTCTTTGAATCGACTTCGGTTGTGTACCCGGCATTTTCTTACTAGCTTGACACCCTGGAATGTTCACCCCAGTTGACAACATCATCGCGTCGCGTCGGTCGCGTCGTGATAACAAAGAGCTGCGCCATTCGCCTTTGACTTAGGTTTAGCGGTTCGCATGATATCCATCCAAAGTTTAAACCGCGCTTTGCAATCGTCTCTTCATGTCGTAATTATTTGTGTTATCTAAATAACTCCTCAGGTCTCGGTGTCATAGTTCTGGATGTCCATAATCATGGCTTGAGTGATGCGACCTCGTTCTAGATGGGCATTTTCGTTTTTTGCGTCAACACTGGCAGTAGACCAGCTATCATCTACCTTGTCTTCAAGAGCAAGTGCATGAGCAATGAGAAACTTGACCATCCATCTGTCGAACCGGTAAGACTCTGCATTCATTGACTGAATGCAATTCTTCTGAAAGACAACCAATCGTTTGATCTGTGTACTGATGAGCAATCATCAACAAGTGGTAGGGTATGGACTTACCATCATCTCCACGCTGGGCCAATAGTTGCGCAGTTGTACCAGCGACTCGAGGTTTGAACTCAGCCGGTCTCTTGATTCCTCAAGCTCATGAGACTCTCCAAACAGATATGTGTGCAATAGTACTGACGAGGACACGATTGTCACATGTCCCACGATGTTGTAGAGTGCTTCGGCCCCAGGGACCTCCCGTGAGGCCTTGAGAACATCGCATACAATAGCAGCATGAGCTTTGCAGGAGCTAGCGTACTTGCGGCCGTTTCTTGTCGGTGGCCGACGATGGTCAAGGTATTGGTAAAATAACAGCGTATAGTAGTGATGATAGCCCAGATGAAAGGCTATGAAGACGCGTCCTAAGCCACGGCTAACGAAAGAAGCCAGGTTCTCCCTTGAGAACATCAATTCAGGGCCCAAACCCTCCTCGAAAGCCCCGAGCTCAGCTTCAAGTCGTCGTACAGACTCGTCTATGAAGGATTCGTTCCACTCAACTCCATTCGCGAGTTCTTGCTGAAGATTCTGTATTTCAGCATATAGCCCAACCAGTCTGACCATGTGAGCCCATAATCCAGGCTTCCAGTCCACATCTGCGACGTCTCAATCTCCCAATCTCATGTTGTAGAACATATATTCGTCGAGTGGCCCTCGAGGTTGTTTGGTTCGCCATCTGAACTGTGGTGATAGGTTAGAACCTCCACTGGCCCAAGTGTCGATAATGAAGCACGTCCAGAATATACGTCTCTTGACTTCTCGCATCACGCCGTCATCACTTTCGTCAATCTCACCCAGCTTCAGAATTTGAGTCATTCGACTTGCAAGTCCTGGTTGACAGTTAGATATGGTCCAAGAGAGACTCAGAGCCAAGCACTAACCAAAATACAAAGACTCAGCATCTGCGTCACCTTCGCCGAAGAAGTTGTTTCCGACAAGAATACAAGCTTGGATGTTTTCGATACAGATATGTTCCAGGTCTTCCTTCAGTGCTGCAGTAGCTTGAGCGCGATATATCGGTCCACGAGCAACAACATCAGGGTCCGTGGCGAACCTGGACTCTCATGAGAGCTGTTGAGCGTATCGTCTGAAAAGGATCTGGGAACGATAACATACCTTGCAGATAAACCCATCATGGCAAGAAGGACAGGCTGGGATACTGTCCCTTCCGCAACGCTAACTTTAAATGTGGGCTCATGGAAGAGACTATGAGGGGAATCATGGATGAAGCGAAAGTAGAGATCTACCAAATACATCTTCTCATCTTGTGTACGGGTAGACTGGATAAGGCGTGGGGGATCCTGAAAATCTGGTGATCTTGGAAGTTGGGGGCTGTTGATAGTAGTAGTTGTACACTGCAAGTATCGCTGAACACATTGAGAACATGCTGCCGAGCTGTCTACCCGATCGCATCTGCGCTTAGAACTTCTGCAGTTCAAGCACGCTGTTGAAGGTCGCATGGCCACAATATATTAGTTGAGAGATTGCATAGTGAGGCAGAGTGGCACGGTATTCAGAACGTCATGATTGACTATGAGGTGCTGATGGAGTTGGAATTGATGACCCAGCACTCCGTGGTTCAGCGTGAAATTGCTCCACTAGACCTAACGTGGCAGGCTTCCCATACTTTAGCCGAGGCTAAGTTCAGTGTTCTGCTGTGAGAGTCCTTTATAACTTATATATTCTAATTTTCCCTACAGTCAGGAATGATGATAATTGTATTAATGCACAAATCTAGGCCCAAGAGTCCAAGTCAAACATGCCGGGGAAGGCGAATAACTCGTCTGGTCCAAGGGTCGAGGTATCTCCTACTTCTCCTTCGCCAGAAACGGACTGTGCACTAAACGGCAAATCGAATGATATTTGTATTGGCTGTTGATTCATCGTTATCGCTGCCGATCTCTCACGAATGGGTCCTGCAGGTGCTGGTGCTGGCGTTGGCCGCCGCGACGCAAGATGGTGAGGTGTCTGATCTCCACGTATTCGTGGAAAGTCGTTTGTCACCATTTCTTGAATCATCCTAATAATTGAGCGATTCACAATGAGCGCTCTTAACAAAGGAATCTTTTCCTTGATGGTGGACGCTGAAGTATCTGATATCCGCATTGGTGGTCGATTTGGACGGTCAACTAGTGGAACTTCTCGGGCCAGAAGCTCAAATACGTCTCGAAGACACTCGGCCTTTGGCCAACGATCGGTCAGTAACGCTAGAATATTGGAACATGCCCTGAGAGCGTCGGAAACATCGGGTGAATAATAGCTCTCAGTTCGATATTCTGGAGGTGTCGCCCAGCAGCAATATAGGATTGTCACGCCGGACTGGAACTGGACGAGGAGCTACGCAAGAATAGATTAGCAAAGTTGCAAGACGAGGCCCGGTTACAGCTGCGACTTACACCGAGCCATGCTTGGGCAATTTGTCGATCCATCTGAGACTTTCGAAATATAAGGCAGGCTTGTGAGCCAGCTTGAATAGACCAATCTCCAGCTGGACCAAGAACATTATCCATTGTTGGGCGGTAAAGCGTTAGTAGCGTATAGTGATAGATCATAGCAAGCCATCGCTGTGAAGTATGACCCTTGGATTGAGGATCCGTAAAGTTCTGGACGCGTGCCTTGTAGCTTTCTAATTCATTGAGAACCTGCAGTCTCCAGTCCAGCGAGTTCTCGTATCTGGACTTGTAGTCCCAATGGAGGGTATATCCAAAGATCTCAGACTGTATACGACGACACTGTAGTATATGCAGGGAAGACGATACAGACGTGTATTTATTTGAGTCGGGTAGCTCTTGGTCAGGTGCTGTCTGGGCAGCAATCTTGTCAATATCGTCATCATCGATATTTGCGTAAAGCTTTGCTGTTATCATGGTGTCTGATATCGAAGGTGGAAGTTCGAATGAGGACATGACAACTCGGTCCATGATATAGGCGCACCAGAAACAGCGGCGACGAAGCTGATTCTCTAATCGGATAGTCACATCAATAGGGTCGGGCTCTACATCAGCGAGATGGAATTGGAATTGGATACAGTACCGCATTGTGGTTGATGCCAGAGAAATAAGTCGCGGCGTAGAGCTCCGATGAAGGGCATGGATACTGAGTAAGAGATAGGCCTGTACATGGAGTATCGGATTAGGCTGTCTCAATACATATGGTAGTAAAGTCATGCCCTGCTTGTAAAGGATCTTGGCGTCAGACTGACCAACGCGTGGCAGGGACAGAAGCAGCAATGCAGTTGAGCAGACAAGGTTTACGAAAAAGCCCTGCCAGTATCGCGAGGGTAGTTCTGGAGAAGCACAAGCCTTCCAGTCGGAGAACCATTCCAGGAAGTGGTTCCAGTGGAATATGGGATACTGCGTTTGAGCACGATCCTTGTAGGCGGTGAGCAAAACCTGTTGTAACTCTGCAGACATGGCAGTGATGAGAGTTTGAGGAAGGAAGTCGCTATTACTCGCTGCTGGAGCATTCACTGGGGTGACGACTAGTGCGGAATGACGTCCATCATCACAAGTGGAAGGAGACGCTATAAGACCGTAGATGAGTTGATCGAGGCCGGTGTCAGAGTCATCATCGATGGATATGGCTGCGGTCGCACTAGGCGAGGGATTCGAATAGCTTCTGCGTGGGATGGAGTGGGAGTGAGGCTGAGACTGATTTGCTGGGGACATGGAGATATCTTCGATGATTGCGCTAGGCCGTCGCTGGGTTCTGCCACTGCCACGGCTATTGCCATTAGCAGTTCGTGAGTTGGCATTGGCACTGGCTGTTGCCATCCGAGCCTCATCCGGCAAGGCTTGTCCGTTGAGTGGAGCAGGACTAGAGGCAAGGTGATCGATATTTTGTTCAGGATTCTGTTTCTCAAGCTCGGCCACTCTTTCTTCGAGAGCGCGTACATAGTGGCTTTCGACTAGAGTGCGAGATGCCGGTTCAGTTGGCATACATTGATCGCCGGACCTGAGACAATTTGTGCATGGTCTTTGATCTTGACACTTTTGCTTTCGACTTCTGCAACGCCTAATAACAATGAGCAGTTGGCAAAGGAATGGTCGGGAGGACGCTATCTTACCTGCATGCAAGTACTCGCTGCCGCTTTTGGGGCGGTTCTTCGTCAGGCGTCATTTCTCGCGCATGATTCATTCTGGGTCGGTCTAGCTTGGTATCGGGCGTGTTGAGACCTGAGCTTGAGAGGAATGGTGGAATAGAGTAACATCGGAAACGAGCGGTCCTGACAATTGAAATTTGCGGATTATCACAACGAACACCGAGAGTAATACAAATTGAACAGATGAGTGCGAATGGAAGTGAGAATGCATCTCTAATGTCATGGCTGTGCGGGCGGGGAGACGACCACTTTACCCCTCAAGGTTAGCGTTATCTGCACTGTTTGGACGGCGGGGCACATATCGTTGCTAACAAGGCATCTCAATCTAACCTTGAGGAACTGAAGAGTGTTACATTACTCTCCAATATTTCAAAAGTACTCTTGTAGCAACTTAGAGCCCTGCAAAGAACAATGCCTGAGGGATATCTGAAGTATCATCATGTATTGTCTTGATATGCGTTACCTTCAATATCACTTGGTAATAGGTTGTCCAGCAACGGTCTCGAAGAAGGCATCTGCCAAGTAACCCCCGCACCATTCGAGCTTCTCAAATCCGTCTACCATAGGCTTTCTATATAAAGCAGGCGTTTGTATGTCCCGAATGTAACCTGCGATAGCCTCCTCCGCCCAGAGCTTACCGAACTTCTCCGCCTCCATATTCAGACCCTGCAGACTCCATATAGGCTGGACCTGCCAGCACACACCGAGTTTGGCCAAGTCTGTGTGAAGACTCTTAACCTGCTCGGCTGAGAATCCTCCCGCTTCGTAGTCATACTGGCCTGTGTATCCAAAAGCGAACATGCGGTCTGGAAATACCTTACGGACCTCAGTGTGGAACTCGACAATGTCGTCCCAGACCGGCGTGTCCATGCGCGACCAAGTCATATCGCCCAGAGGAGCTGCTTCGATGGCGCGCTCGACAATGGCCTTGACGCAAGATTGGAACATGTACTGGCCCATGGCCGAGCGAGGTAGTTCCCAGTCAAAAAAGACATCCTGCTTGACCGTCTCGGCTGCGATCTGTCGTCGTCGAGATAGTGAACAGAACCTGGTCTTTCTAATAGAAGCCATGTAGGCCAAAAACTCACTTTCAGAAGCCGCCACCTTTACTGCTCCATCATATGTCTTGAGACAGGCCTTGGACTTCCACTCCTCTCGTGTCGACATGAGATCTTTCCCTTGGGCCTGGGCTTTGTAAAGGCAGTCCTTCAGGGGCTCTATGGCAACTGTCGCGCCAATGATATACTCATGATCTCGCTCATCAACGGTGCTGGTGATGAATTCTGCGTGATCTGTATCGCAGCGACACAAGAGTAACGTCTCGGCCCCCATAATATCAAACTGCATACGGACAGTTCGCAGTCGATCTATGTACTCACTGAATGGGACAATGGTCCGCCCTTGACCGACTGTAAACTTTTTCATACCGATGGCTAGGTCATCAATGTGTATCATCGCCACTCCTGCATCGATAAACTCCTTGGCCATCTTCATCGTGCTAGTTAAGCTACCAAAGCCCATGTCGCCATCTGCAACGATTGGAGCTAAGTAATCCCAGTTCTCAAGCTCATGTCGAGCTTCTTTAGGGTGACGGAAGCGAAACTGACGCTGTCGTTGGTCGTGCCACAGTTGTGACTTGACAACCTTGCTAACAACCTTGGGGACGGTGTCCCAAGGATAGTCGGCATGGTCCATGCCGGGTATAGCTACCTCGGAGAACCCACAAAGGGCACCTGAGACATAGACTGTCTGCTGGGTCTTGGCCATCTGAGAGACCACAGTTGGGTCTGTGGTTCCAAATGTCAGTTCTGCTGTACCATTCTTTCTGTGCTCATGCAGTTGGTTCCAGAGCTTGACAGCCTGAGTGGATGAGAAGGATGGTGTGGCATCGACAGTATTTCTAAGGGCAGCGATATCACGAGCAGTGTAAGGTCTAGATTAAATAATTCCTGTCAGCATGGATCGGGTTTAAGCGTGTTTTCAACAAACATATAATTACCTTTTCAAATGCGCTTGACGAGGGGAACTCCATTGCATTTCGATCGCAGTGATATCAGCCTCAAATGCACGTTGTTCGTCGTCTAGCGAGATGTTTAGTCGAGGCATCGTGGGCAGAAATGACAGGCAGCTTGTTAGCTAGCAAGGAGCGGTTGAGTATAAATAGAGATTTTCCTCAATACGGATGAGATATAAAGAGAAGATGGCTATTAATGAGATGGCATGAGATGAAGCCTCTTAAAAAGGCATGGGAAGGATTTCGTTTTACGCGGCACATATTCAGGTAAAATAGATTACCATTCGTCCATCACATTTGCGGACATCCGCATTCGGATTTGCGATATTGTGCCTCAGCTTGCACATGCCGTTGGGAAGGACTGTCAAGTCCGATGCATCGCACAATGAGTCCGATGCGAGGTCCCATGTCCGCAATTGACCATAACCGTTGCCGATAAGATTCCTTCTACTAGCTGTAATCATTTCTGCACTACTGAGTTTGAATGCGACCCTGTATCATCATACGGAATGGAATGTCTTGTCTTGGACAAATGAAGACCATCGCGGCCAAAATTTCGACCAGACGTTCCTAATCTTGCAATGAATCTACCACGGGACAATATGTCTACTTTCATCAACCTCCAGCTTGGCTGGCCCTCACCCTCGCTGTTCCCAGCACCGCAACTTCTCCAAGGGGCCTCCGAAGTTTTACAGTCAAAGGACAAACTCGCCAACGCTCTAATCTATGGGCCAGATGCAGGCTACGAGCCACTTCGTAAAGCCGTAGCGACCTGGTTGAGTTTATGCTATTCTGTTTGCCCACCCCTCCCATCAGAACGTATATGTATTACAAGCGGAGCGTCAGCAAGCTTACACAATATCCTTTCCAAATTCACCGAACCCGGGTATACGCGCAGAATTTGGATGATTGAGCCCAGTTACTTTCTTGCCTGCCCCATCTTTACAGATAATGGCTTTGAAGGCAGACTTCGCGGTGTTCCAGAAGACGACCAGGGCCTTGATATTGGTTTTCTTCGAAAAGCACTCGAGCAAGTCGAACGGGATACGACACACCCAACAGTTCCCCATATCAAAACTTCATCAACAAGATACAAGTTATATAAACACATCATCTATGCGGTACCTACATTCTCCAACCCCAGCGGAAAGACCATGTCCCTTGGCCGCCGCCACCAACTCGTCCGTCTTGCCAGAGAATTCGATGCTCTAATCGTGACCGACGATGTGTATGATGTTTTACGTTGGCCCGAGGTTCAGGGTGAGGCTCAGAGCAAGCTAGCCGCCATTCCTCCCCGGATTGTGGACATTGACCGGGTTCTTGATGGCGGCCCCAAGAACGAATGGGGGAATGCTATCAGCAACGGCTCCTTCAGCAAGATTGTTGCACCAGGTGTGCGGACTGGCTGGGCCGAGGGCACGTCCAAATTAGCCCTATGTCTATCTGAATTGGGCGCCAATAAATCTGGGGGATGCCCGAGCCATCTCACCGCAACATTTATTGAGGAAATGCTCTCCTCGGGGCAGCTCCAGGCGCATATCGAAAACACGCTGATCCCGACGTACCGTTTAAGGTATTATGTTCTTCGGAATGCTATACGCAGTCTTCTGGAACCTCTCGGCTTTGGTATATCAGCAGGGACACCTTACAGCGGGAAGCTCGACCCCAACATCCAGTCAGGCGGGGCGTCGGACGGTAGCGTGGCGGTGGCTGGAGGGTTCTTTATATATTTGACCATCCCAAATAACCTCCCTTTGTCATCAGCTGAGCTCGCTGCCTTGGCATTGAAGAAATTCAATCTCAAATTCGCATTTGGTGCTATGATGGCGGTTGAGGGGGACAAGACCAGCGCAGAACGGGGAGATCAGGGTTACAGTAAAGGCGTTCGTCTATGCTGGGCTTGGCATTCTGAGAATGAGATCTCCGAAGGTATCCATAGGTTAGCAACTCTCGTCAGAGAGTTCAGATCGGTTCAATAGTTGCGCTATCAGATATTCATACCATAGAAACGTCCCCTCAACGCCTATTTACAGTGGTTTAACTGGCACCAGATATATGAACACTTGGTTTCGCCCGTATGTATCCCACTATATGTGGTAGTTACTCTAGTTACAAAAGCTCATGAAGAAAATAAAAATTGAATCATGTCTGTAGAATATTACGGTCTCCGTTTTGAGAGATCAAGTATAGGGTTTTTGGATCATTATGATTCTCAGTTCTCTCGTCTTACCCTGGACATGGGATCGTCTGGAGATAGTTCGGGTTTAGATTTGCTGCTTGTTGGTCTGGGCGGAGATGACCATCGGACTTTCGAGCCCGACACAAAACAATCGGGGAACGATACCGCGAATGATAGCAAGGTTTATTTTATGGCGTAACAGATATGCCATAGTCAGTAAAGAATTCCAAGCTATTAAAGTCGCTGTGGGCATAAGCCAATCACCAATAGCCGTGCATACATCGCATAAGGAATCTCGGCTGGTTCGCATCTTGTCGGACTTTGGAGTGCGATGCTGGCCTATCTAAGATAAGGTAGCGCATTTTCCGCTGTAGTGTAACACTAACCCCGAATCCAAAGTTTGGCAGGTTATTCTGGCCAACGACACTATCTGTTGAGTAAATTACCTGTTCATTTGCCTCTGGCACTCTCCCAATCTCTGCTTGTATCATCTGATATCAAGATACATGCATCTCCCCGGTCGCTCATAGCAATATTGTGTCTTGCGTGACCTATGTTCTAGCAAACGAAGTAGGCTAAACTACGTCGCTGGTAGTGACCCCTCCTCCAGACAAGATACCATCCATCAGTGTGGCCTTTTGCTTTATAACAAGTGATGAAACGACCACAATAAGTCTCTTATTCCAGCAAGTCTCACCAAGTCCACTCCACTTCTATCCTTATTTTTTCCAACTTCCTACTTTGTTGTTTTGGGCGATACAGCTTGGCCTCCATCATGCTCAAAGAAAAGAACGGCATCTCTCCCAACGAATTGGAAGAGACGAACTCCTCCATCACCCCTGGAGTTATGGAGCCCAAGATTTCCGGTGGCAAAGATGTCGATGTTGCCGCTCGGTATGCCGACCAATTTACCCATGGCGACTCTTACAGCCGTTCGGAATGGGTGAAGCTGCGCTGGAAGCTTGACCTTCGTCTTGTGCCCCTTCTGTGGTTCAACATCACGTTGGGCGCGATGGACAAAGTCACAACAGCCACTGCTGCGCTATACGGATTCCGTAAGGACAATGATCTCACTGGTGATCGATATAGCTGGGTTGGGAGTGCTTTTTACGTGAGTTGCGTCACCGTCTGCATGCGTAGGCGAAGAATCAATCCCATACTAATATTGCATTTCTGCCCCATAGTTTGGCTACCTTATCTGGTGTCTTCCGAGTGGCTCTCTCCTCCAGAGATTCCCCATCGCCAAGCTCATGTTTGTCGTTCAGATTGTTTGGGGCGGCATCCTCATCGCAACCGGTTTTGCCAACAATTTCCCGACACTGATTGCTCTGCGAGTCATTCTCGGCGCTCTCGAAGCCCCCATCGTCCCCGGAAACTTTCTCATCCTCGGCATGTGGTACACAAGGAGTGAACAGCCCATCAGAACTGGCCTGATGTATACCGGCCTGTCAGTGTGCTTCACTGGCCCTATTGGCTGGGGCATTGGCTTCTTGGCTGGTGAACATCAGTGGAGGGCTATGTTCTGGATATGCGGTGGCATCACTATTGTGTGGGCTTTTGTTCTCGGTCTGTTTCTACCTGACAGTCCTGTCAAGGCCAAATTCGTTACCGAGCGCGAGAAGGCTATCGTTATTGATCACCTGCGAGTGGACCAGACAGGTGTTGAAAACAAGACCTTCAAGAAGGAGCAAATGATCGAGGCCTTCCTGGATCCTAAGACGTGGCTCATGTTCATGTTCAACATTGTCATCTCCATTCCCAATGGAGGCCTGACCAATTTTGCACCCCTGGTCGTTCAAGGTCTCGGGTATACCCCCCAACGCTCTACACTGCTCATGATGCCAACCGGTATCATTCAGACCATCTCTTCATATCTTTGTAACGGCGGCGTTTTCTTGTGCGCAAAGTATATACCCAAGAAGCAGTGCCGCACAGCCTGGGTTTTGCTTGGCATCATAGTCGGCCTCATCTCCGCCGTCTTCCTGTACACCCTCCCAACCAAGGACTTCAACAATCGCCTAGCGGCCTTGTATATGTCCTACTTTTACTTCGGGCCATATGTTGTGGCTCTTGGTATCAACTCGGCAAACACTGCAGGCCACACTAAGAAGGTAACTGTCAATGCTCTTATATTCATAGCATACTGTGTGTCCAATATTATTGGACCACAGTTCTTCAAGGCCGAGCAGGCGCCTCTTTATCCACTTGGTATGGGCGCCATTCTTTGCAGTTACGGCTTGGCCATGGTCATCATGATCTTGTACGGGCTGTACTGCTGGTGGGAGAATCGTCGAAGGGATGCCGTTGATAACGAATCCGACACTGCAGTGCATATGGATACAGACTTTCGGGATCTCACAGACAAGCAGAACATCCACTTTCGATATGTCTGGTGATGCCGCTTGAAGGTCAGCCTGGGGGATGTTACCTGTTGAGGCTCATGATCATTTCCTTTACACAAAGAACTAGCCGAGTCAGAGAATTACATCGCGTCAACGCTCATTGCCTTTACTACACGACAAGGCAGTAGGCAAAGTCGTTAGTGAATATATCCATGATATCAATTTAAGCAACTATTTCCGCTTTTTAGATGCCACTTACTGCCAGCATATTAAGTTGACAAAGAGTTTTCGTCTCATACAGCTAAACGCCAAATTTCGTAACCATAACCCATGAACAAAGTCCCGTAGACCCTTGATGAGCGGCCGCTTAAAATACATCACCCATATTAAGCTAGGTTATCCTGTCTCTATTAGCAACTTCTCTGTGATGACTTTATGTATTTATTTGTCATAAGACTTCGGCCTGCAATCCTACAATTAAGAGTTCTTGCCAGTAGTGTATACATTCTGAATGCAGATTGAGAGATTATGAAACTAATACAGTATTTTTCCCTGGGAAATGCGATATTGCTCCAGGCCAATCCAGAGCGTTTGCTGTATTTGGCGAGCCTTCTGCATTCGTACTGGAGCCTCGTTGTTGCTCCTCCTCATGTCAACGCGAGTCAGTGTTAAGAGTCATGTGACACATGCTACCATGCTTCGGACATGGACTCCGATCAGACTCCATGATAGCCTCTGATAGGTATCTTAATACGGGATGTGGAGACAGTGTGCTCAGTCATCGGACTATTTTCGCCGCCCATACTCCGATAACACTCCTACGTATCTTGGCCCAGTCCGATTTACCCCGCAAACCAAGATAGCAATGGCAAAATAGTGTCTGATCGGCTGCGGACATGGGCACCGAGTCAAAATGGCCTTGGCTAGTTCGAGGCATGAATCACAATTAGATCTGATCTCAGTTCTTGAGCCTGTTGTAAATAATATGTCCAAGATTGACTCACTTATAAGACAATCTCTCACGACATCTAGTTCCTTCGATCTTTCAGGTCCTCAACTTCACTCCCCCATAACATCATCTTGGTGACCAAGCTAAATATTCCATCATGCCTTTCATTGACGAGTCAACTTCACCCGCGTCAAAAATCCGTATTGCGATAGATCGCGGAGGAACTTTCACGGACTGTCTCGGCATCGTCCCAGGCAAACCGGATATCCTCGTCAAGCTTCTGAGCAATGACCCAACAAACTACGCCGACGCTCCTACAGAGGGCATCCGTCGTATTCTCGAAGCGGCCACGGGCCAGACTCTACCTCGTGGCGAAAAGATCGATACAAGCGACATCGAATCTATCAAAATGGGCACCACGGTAGCTACTAACGCGTTGCTGGAGCGCTCCTCGACCCCTTGTGCCCTGGTCGTAACAAGAGGTTTTAAAGATCTTTTGCGAATCGGTGATCAAACAAGACCAAAGTTGTTCGACCTCAATATTCGTCGGCCAGAGACACTTTTCAAAGAAGTGCTCGAAATTGACGAGAGGGTAACCTTGTACGATTCTACCGAAGAATCAACAGGCTTGAGCAATACAGAAAAAGAACTCTTGGGGCTCAAAAGAGGTGTTGGTGGGGAGTACATCCAAGTTATCAAGGCCATAGGTAAGTTGTACAGGCCAAATACTGAACAAAGTGGACTGACATTCAAGTTAAGACATCGAGGGAGCCAAACAGGGCCTGCAAGGTCTGTTTGACCAAGGCGTACGGGCTCTTGCAATTACGCTTCTTCATTCTTATACCTTTCCTGATCACGAACTGGAGCTTGCTCGTCTGGCAGACGAGATAGGTTTCAACCAGGTTTCCCTTTCATCACAGATCTTCCCGATGATCAAAGCAATCTCACGAGGCTACTCCTCCACCGCCGACGCCTATCTTACCCCCCTTACAAAGGCGTACATCAATGGCTTCCGAAGTGGCTTTATTGGCGGGCTTGAAGACTCCAACGGAGCGAGATGTGAGTTTATGCAGAGCGATGGCGGTCTTGTCAACTGGCAGAACTTCAGCGGCCTCAAGGCTATTCTCTCTGGACCCGCAGGCGGTGTAGTTGGTTTTAGTCGTACATGTTACGACCAGAAGCGACGAAAGCCTATCATTGGGTTTGATATGGGTGGTACCAGTACGGATGTCTCGAGATATGCTGGTCATCTTGAACACACCTTCGAGTCCATTACGGCAGGAATTACGATCCAAAGCCCGCAACTTGAGGTAGACACAGTTGCAGCAGGTACGTTGGGAAGTGAATCATTTGCGGTGCTTTCAAGTCCAGCGCTGACTAATTCATGCTAGGAGGGGGCAGTATCTTATCCTACAGTAATGGACTGTTCCTCGCTGGACCTGAATCGGCCAGTGCTCACCCGGGACCTGTTGCATACCGCAAAGGAGGGCCACTCACTGTGACAGATGCCAATCTCGTTCTGGGGCGCCTACAGTCTCAGTACTTTCCGAAAATTTTCGGTCCGAATGAGAATGAGCCTCTGGATTACCAAGGGAGCAGGGCTGCGTTTGAGGAGTTGTTAGGTACTGTCAATGCTGATATGACGGCTGCTGGTGCTCCTACAAAGACGGTTGAAGAGCTGGCCCTTGGATTCTTGCAGGTGGCAAATGAGACCATGTGCAGGCCTATTCGATCCCTGACAGAAGCCAAGGGATATCGTACATCGGACCATGAGCTGGCTGTATTTGGCGGAGCTGGAGGACAACATGCCTGCGTAAGTCAGCTACTTTACATGCTAGAAGGCGACATATTGAACCATAATTTAGGCAATAGCAGCAAATCTTGGAATCGATCGAATTTTGATCCACCGTTACTCGTCTATTCTATCCGCTTATGGTATGGCGTTGGCGGATCTTGTTCACGACATTCAGCTACCATGTTCTCTGCCCCTGGAGACGTCTCTGACCGAGCTTGATACCCGCCTCAAGGATCTGGAGTCTAGAGCAACTGAGAAGCTCATTTCGGACGGCGTATCAATGCAGTCTATCACATTTCAACATTTTCTCAACCTTCGATACGTGGGGTCAGACACAACGTTTATGATTCCACGTCCAGAACAAGGGACATGGTCTGAAGCCTTCACCGCCGAGCATAAGAGACAATTTTCCTTCACAATGTCTGGGCGCGATATCCTTGTCGAAAATGTGAGAGTGCGGGCCACCGCACAGAGTCCGTCGGTAGAGCCAGGCTTCAACTTGGAAAAGCAAATGGACGCATCTCCACTGACAGCTGTTTCCAATGACAAGATTTCGAATACCGTAAGGGTATATTTCCAAAACGGCTGGTCTGATGCTCCCCTATTCCTCCTCAACTCTCTCGACAAGGGCTGCATTATCAAAGGTCCTGCTATCATTCTTGATGACCTGCAGACCATTATTGTTAGCCCTGAAACTAAAGCGATTATTCTCGAGCGCCATGTTGTTCTGGAGCTGGAGAGCGAGCCACGAGTGAAGTATGGTGGAGAGAAAATGACTGGTCCAAAAAGGGTTGACCCTGTTGAGCTCACGGTCTTATCTCACCGCTTCATGAGCATCGCGGAACAGATGGGCCATGCCCTCCAAAAGACGAGTGTCTCGGTTAATATCAAGGAGCGCCTGGACTTCAGTTGCGCCTTATTCAGCCCTGATGGTCGTCTTGTTGCCAATGCTCCTCATGTACCGGTTCATCTAGGATCGATGGAGCAGGCTGTGATGTATCAGCACAACAAATACAGAGGACAGCTCTGCCCCGGAGACGTTCTTGTTGCAAACCACCCAATCTCAGGCGGGACACACCTACCGGATATTACTTGTATCACGCCCGTTTTTGATAATGAAGGCAAGGACATCATTTTCTACACCGCCTCGAGAGGACACCACCAAGAGATTGGAGGGATTCTGCCTGGCTCTATGCCTGCTGGTAGTGTCAGTCTATACGAAGAGGGAGCTATGATTGTGTCAGAGTTTTTAGTCAAAGATGGGAAATTTGACGAAGAGATGATTACAAGGATCATGCTGGAGGAGCCGTCAAGACTTCCTGGTTGCTCGGGCACAAGAAAGCTTGCAGATAACATCAATGACCTGAAGGCTCAGGTGTCAGCCAATGCTAAAGGAGCATCCTTGGTCTCAGAACTGATATCCGAACATGGTCTTGAGAATGTGCATTTCAACATGCATGCCATTACCGACAATGCCGAGGCCTGCGTTCGAGATTTCCTTTTGCGCACGTACAAAGAAACTGGAGGGAAACCTCTATTTGCTCTCGACCACATGGATGATGGCACGCCTATTCAGCTCACTATCACTATTGATCCCGACACTGCGTCAGCACATCTCGACTGGACTGGTACTGGTGAGCAAGGGTATCATTCCTTCAATGCCCCTCAGGCCATCACTCGAAGCGCCACTCTTTACGTCATGCGCTGCCTCATAAATCAGGATATTCCTCTGAATGAAGGTTGTCTCCGCCCTCTCACGTTCACAATTCCAGAAGGCAGCATTCTTAATCCATCACCTGAAGCTGCCGTTTGTGCCGGCAATCCTATTACATCACAAAGGGTGACTGATGTGCTTATCAAGGCATTTGCAGCATCTGCTGCCAGTCAGGGTGACTGCAACGTTGTTTCCTTTGGCATCGATGGCAATATCGACGCTGCAACTGGTAACTTGATACCTGATACAGGCTTTGGCTTTTGTGAGACTATTTGCGGCGGGAGTGGTGCTGGTCCGGGCTGGCACGGCACAAGCGGCGTGCATGTCCACATGACCAACACCAAGATTTGCGATCCAGAGATTATAGAGAAGCGATATCCTATAGTCCTGCGTGAGTTCAGCATACGGGATGATTCTGGTGGCAAAGGCCAGTGGAACGGCGGCAACGGCATCCGTCGAGTGTATGAGTTTGGTCGAGATATGGGCTGTTCTGTGGTCAGTGAGAGGCGCGTGACCAGGCCGTATGGCATGAATGGTGGTGAAGATGGAAAGTCGGGCGTGAACTATATTGTCAAGGGCGGCGAAAGCGGCCGATGGTGCCGAGTCGGCGGTCGCAAGGACTTCAAAGTTGAGAAGGGCGACTGGTTCGTTATTGATACGCCTGGTGGCGGAGCTTGGGGTGATATCCAGCTGGCCAAGACTGTGCATCAAGAAAAGAATGCTTCTGAGAGAAGATTTGTGAGCCAGTTTCAGTTGGCCCAGGAGACGAGCAATTGAAGTTTGATATAGAGTGTTTAGTCCTTCTAGCATAATTTATATTCTCGAGGTTATGATAAGTGTTAAGTCTATTCATATCATATATATAGTCTCTTCCTGTCAGAAACCATGACTTAGAGCGACATAAAATATTTATCGCGACTAGTATCAATATAATAATTCCTGATTTCTCACAGATTTCCAGATGTCATTCAATACACCAGGCTGTCGCTGCACAAACTCGCCATATCCCTTCTTGCCTACTATCTCTCCGTTGTCCCATACAACCATACCGCGCAAGATTGTATATCTTGGCCAGTTCTCCACTGTCCTACCTTCATACGGTGTGTAGTCATTCGCGTGGTGTAATACTTCGTTTCGAATGGTCACGTTAGGCAACTTGTCATTTGGATACCAAATCACGAGATCCGCATCTGACACGCCAGGCATAATTGCCCCCTTCTTCGGATATAACCCATATAGCTTTGCTGCATTTGTTGATGTCACCTCCACGAATTTCGTTAGGGGCAGCTTATTGGCAGAAAACACAAGAGGGAGTCTCGTTTCTACCCCAGGAATTCCGTTGGGAATGTGCCTGAACTTTCCGACAGGATGCTCATGCGTAATGCAAGCCTTCTTGCCCTTCTCTGTATCATCATAGGAGAAAGGGCAATGATCGGAGCTCAGAACAGTGAGTGTTCCATTCCGTAGGCCCTCCCAAATAACCTCCTGTGATGCTTCATCGCGTGGGGGTGGTGAGCACACGAACTTGGCACCCTCGAAGCCTGGCGCATCTAGATCGTTGCGCGTAAGAAAGAGATACTGCGGGCATGTCTCAGCAAAGATAGGCTGGCCAGCTGTCTGGGCTTGCCGAATGCGATATGTTGCATCTGGGTCGCTAATATGCACTAGCAAGATAGGCGTATTAGCAATGATAGAGGATAGCACGATGGCGCGGTTGGTTGCTTCCGCTTCAAGGGCAGGCGGACGCGATGTTACATGATATTTTGGCGCAAAGAGTTTGCTAGCTTCAAGTTGATCTGTCAGCCAGTTCAGAATATCACCATTCTCCGCATGGATCATGGTGAGAATATGGTTGCTACGAGCATGGTGAAGAACCGATAAGATTTGATCGTCGCGGAGCTGGAGCGCCTCATAGGTCATGTAGATCTTGAGGGATGTAACGCCCTCATCCTTAAGCATTCCGAGCTCGGAGAGAGCCGTCTCGGTGGGATTGGAGACAAGGAGATGGAACCCGTAGTCGCAGTAGGTGTTCCCTCGAGCCCTCTCGTGGGCGTCAGCCAAAGGCTTCAGAAGTGAGGGCTCGTGTCTCTGTTGAGGAGCGAAGCAAACAATGGTTGTACAGCCTCCAGCAATTGCCGATCGGGTTCCTTGGTTCGTGTCAAATTGCGGTTTCTCCATAAATAAGGTCCCCTAGGGTATTGTACGACTTACCCGTTTCAAATGTATCAGATGAGGAACCCTTCCCAAACATGGCAGGTTCTTGAAGATGAACATGGCAATCAACGCCACCAGGCTATATCCATTGTCGTGTGAGCGTTGACTTTATTCAGCTGTAAAAATGAGACCTACTGTCACGTATGCGCCCTCAGCGTCGATTATCCGCAACGCATCTGTCCCAGCAAGTGATCCCGATGGAGCAAGCAAGGCGATTTTGCCGTCTTTAATGGCAACATCGTAAGCACCTATATCTGAAGCGGTAACACATACACCATTGGCGATAACGAGATCAAATGCCTCCATGATGCTTTGTACATGAATTTGCAGTCGTAAGTGTTTTACGTGGAGTAACAGTAATGATCAGGCAGTTATTTGGTTTGGGCTGGCAGGATTGAGCACTGGGACAACTACCGTTTGAAATATTTATACTTTCTGTCTATGACAAGCGAGAACCCCGCATTGGCGGGGCAGGCGAGATAATGCGGATGGTTCCGAGGGTTGAGTGCGAAAGATAGGTGAGGGGAAATGGCTTATCGGAATCGGAGGGTTGAAGTGCTACCGCCTTGAGTCTAGTTTAGTTTTTCTTATCGACAGGCCTAAGAAAGATACTCTATTCGGTTTAGCAGTGCACTTTTATTATAAAGAATTATCGGAAGCTTGGCTGAACAATCTGGAATTATAACAGGTAACCATAAAATCGACTTGCCCGTCTCTACAGAACGGCCCCAGTAAACCACTCCAGTCCCTCGCTCGAGAGAAGTTTCTCAATATCAGAAATTTCATGATCCAAGTCCAAGTCCATGCTTTGACGGAACTGAGAGACAGAATCTGTAGCATCGGTAAACCGGTCTGCCTCGAGGAGTAAATACGTTGGCTGCGTGAACTCCAACGAGGACTGCGCAGGTATTTCATCAGAGATGCGTCTCCGAGTCTCACAACGCTCTAAAGACTCTCTCCTAGCGCCGTACTCATTCCTCTCTACACAGTTCGATGTCATATGGACATCCCCGCCAAGTACATGTGGCATGCGGGATTGTCTTTGTCTCGGTCTATCAATCGCTGTCGTGCAATGTGTCTCTCGGCTTGACAAGCCTCCATTACTGTGATTTCCAAGGTGCTGTCCTCTCACGGCGTCTAGCATTTTCTCCGAAATTGTCTCGAAAGCGTCACGATACTTCTTTGCACTTGGCCACTGTTCTGTGATGACATATAATACGGTGGAACAGGCCCCGACATCGCCGATGCGCTCCACCGAATGGATAGAGGGACAAAGCCGGATACAGTAAATTAACGTGAAGCCAGCAAGGAAAACGGCGTGTAAATCTCTTAGCGAGAATGGAATCGGTGAGAGACGATGTAGGCGCCTGTAAAGCCGGCATATTTGCCCAGACGACTCGGCGCATGCCGCGTAGTCTGCTGTCTCAAACGGGTAATTGTGACAATTTTCAGTCATTAATGGTTGAAGCAAGGACCTTCGGGCTTTGTGGTACTCTAGTAGTAGCTCGTTCTTTTCCATCTCAACAGGCCTTTTGAGAAACACTTGGTGTTGGGTTGTTTCTGAAGACGACGACTCCTCGCTGTCAGCATTATCCTGTTCTCGAAAGTAGTCTGTAAGCCTTGTCGAATCATCAAGCCCTTCGGAGGCGTCTTCATGGAACGTTGTTAGAACTTGTTTTTTCCACTGGTAGTTGTTGGAGCAATTTGGACGTTGTCATACGCAGACCTTCCTTTGATGGGCTTTTCTTCATTCGTGACAGGGCTAGGCGAATCTCGCTGTGGATTTGGTAAAGCTGTATATGTTGCCGGTGGAAGCTGAGGGCCGTTTTATACTGGGTTCTGTGGTCCAGGCTGTGTTGCTGCATTTCATCTGGAGTAGTGCCATGATTGCCATCGTCCATATCCGCCGGCAGGGAAAGATCAATTTCTTCGTCAGAGAGAGCAAATGGCCGGCCTAGAACTAGAGCTGTTTTCCTCTCGAAGATATAGGCACTCCAAAACAGTCTCTTCCGGTGGTGGTCTACTTCTATATTTTGACGATCCACGAGGCGTTGTTTATGGAGTCCAAGTTCGAGACATTGACGGATAGCCAAGCCGGCAAGATGCCATACACTAGTACCTTTAGTTGGCGTGACCTCGTCAGCGAGCTGACATAGGAATAAAAGCAACCGTCATAAGGATCCGCTTACCGTAAGGAGAGCGCATTGAATGGATGGCGAGAAGTAACGTCACTTCGATGGACTTGGTGCTCGTAAACTTGAGGTCCTGACGGATATGCTCCATGGCTCGAAGAAAATGTCCCTCGGAAACTGTACTCGAAATGCTAGACTTTTGAAGTAGCTGAAGGCACCTGGACCCGATGGCGTATACCAAATGCATTATTGTCAAGTCAATCTGTTCAGTACAAGCAGATTCTTGGCCACCTCTTCTTTTGGTGATAGAACGATGCAATTGCCATAGCCTTTCCACGTTCAAGAACGGATACAGGGGATGCACCAGTGCCAGATAGGCCCGTATATAGCTCGATCCTGCATTATATCTAGGAGGTTCGGCCAATGTGATGTTGGCTTTTGGCACTTGGAGGGAGAAGGGTCTGTCTGCGAGCTGAGGTAGAGACACGTCCACGGGATTTTCCCCTGAGTCGATGGCAACCTGGACGAAATGCGCAAGGCTTAGACCAGCTGAGAAGCCAAAGTAATGAGGTTCAGCCCCTGCGCACGAGGATAGGACCCCCAAACCTAGCGCAAGTTGACCGGAACGCTCTGTTCCAGAGGTCGTCTCAGTTGTTTCTGGTGAACGGCTTGGCACAGGGCTCTCTGACTGAGCGATGGTTGGCAGATCTCTTGTTGACCTTGAACGGGGAATCCCAGTGCTGGGAACGTGGGTTGGAGCAGTATCGTCCATCGCGAGATTTGCCTCCAGTTCGCGAACTCGGTCTTCCAGCCTCTTGACATAGGACGATGGGTAGGCTTGGTTGCTGTATATGCACGATACCTTTGCCTTGTCACAATTTGAGCAGGCTGGGCTTGAGTTGTCGCACTAGTTTTGTCTCAGTTAGCATGGGGATGGATCGCGATCGTGGAGTTGATGTTTATTCTACCTTTTGTCGTCGGCTCTTGCATCTCTGACATGCGACCAAGACCCGAGGTCGTTTTGCAGGGCGTTCGTATTCGGTCGTATTCTCTTGTTCCATGATGCAATCGGATCAGAGCGACAACTTGGACAGGTTGTAGAGATACGGATTTGATCCGAGTTATGGGATGTCTCGTTGTTATCGGCATCGGAGTGGCTCGATTCTCAGGCTAGCCGAATGCGGGCTGGCAAGTCTTATCGGTGATTTAGTGTTATCTGTTATCTTTGATACCGGACCATTCCGAATCACGACGCCTGTTCGTAATCACATTTCCTCTACAGATTAATCATAGCACATTTATTTGCGTATGGTACAGTGCCGGTCCCATGATATATTTCCGTCAATGAAGGTACACCTCTGATAATAACGCCATCAGTAGCATAGGCCCTACACCAAATCGTGCACGTCAATTATGGACTCTCACTCAACCCAAATTCCACGCAGAGCTCGGTTTGGAATTATTGTACCCTCATCGAATACAACATTGGAACCGTTGACGCAGCAGATGGTCCTCAGTCTTGTACACAATGCAATAGAAGTTAGCCTTCATTTTGCAAGATTCCGGGTCACCAAGATCGAACTATCTAACGATTCAAACTCTCAATTTACCCTGGAGTCAATGCTCGAGGCAGCGGGGCTCTTGGCTGATGCAAAAGTCGACATTATTGGCTGGAGCGGCACATCCGCAGCCTGGCTGGGGTTTTCGTCAGATGAGACTTTATGTCAGATGATTGAAAATACTACCGGGATTCCAGCAACATCATCGGTGTTGGCAATGAGGGATATCTTACTTTGCAGCGAGGCTCCAGAAATCGGTCTCGTGACACCATACATAACAGACGTTAATGCTGCAATTCTCGAGAACTTTGCAACAGAAGGGCTCTCTATAGCAGAAACAAGATCTCAATGCTCCGGCTTGACGTCAAACTTTGACTTTGCCGCTGTTCAAGAGACAGACTTGGACGTAATGGTTGCACAGGTTGTCCAAAACGGGGCTCGGGTCATTCTCATTATGTGTACCAACCTTGCGGCTGCACAAAGAGCGATATTCTGGGAAAGGAAATATTCTGTCATGGTTTTAGACTCGGTTGCAACTGTACTGTTCGGCATGCTTCGACAACTCGGTATGGCAACGTCAGGCCTTGCTAGTGAATGGGGTTCATTATTCAACATCGAAACGAAACCGGTCCTCCACGACACATATATAGTTTCAGTAGGGAACAAAATAGCGGTAGAGCCTGGTGTTTACTAGCATAAGTTTGAATCGATTACAATGTATTTTCCCCATTCTTTTTTGATAACGAGCCTATAAGTCTAAGTCATACCCCCAACTCCATTGCCTACCATACCGCTCATATAGAGGCACGCAGCACATCCCATTCCTTGTCCATTCGGCGTTGATAGGTCAGTCCACATGTTTTCCTTTTCAAGAACTGACCATAACCCTTGGTGCCTGTCACGATGCCATCCTGAAAGACCACCCTTCCCCGCACGAGAACGATTCGAGGCCAGTTCAAAAACTCAATGCCTTCATATGGCGAGTAGTCACAACCATCATGCAGGTGTAGATTGTGTTCCAACCTTCTTGGCGAGAACGTATCCTGTGCGTGCCATATGACGATATCGGCGTCTGATCCGATTTGTATTGCACCCTTGCGAGGATAGAGGCCATACAATTTCGCTGGGTTCTCAGACGTGAGTTCGACAAACCTCTTTACATCAATGCACCGACGCTTGAGGACACCTTCAGAGAAGAGCAAGGGTATCCGGGTCTCAACTCCAGGAAGACCATTGGGTATTTTTGTAAAGCTGAATGATGGTCAGCCCTAACCAGGTACATGTTGCTCACTCAGAACTTACACTCCTTGAACCTCGCCACTTTTGCTGTATGAATGACCCAACTTCTTCCCCCTGTTGTCATTGAACCTTAGTTGATGTGAGCTATATCTCCCTACAAGGCGCGATAGATAGCAGGTGCTTTCTTACCGATATGGGCAGTGGTCTGATGAGAATATAGTAAATGTACCGTTGATGATTCCTCTCCATATTTCCTCAATATCCTTTGGGTCACTGCGCAAAGGGGGCGAACAGACGAACTTGGCACCACAGAAATGATCCCTGTCGAGATTCTCTTTACCTAATAATAGGTACTGAGGACATGTCTCGGCGAATACTGGCCTCAATAATGATTGGGCCTTGCGAATAACATCCATCGATTGTCGAACAGAGACATGTACGATTAGCATCGGTGTATCCATGACAGAGGAAAATGTAATAGCGCGATTGACGGCTTCGGCCTCAGCCTCTGGAGGGTGTGCTATCGCCTTGAACCTCGGGTCCGTAAGTCCTTGGGCCTCTAAATGCTCAGTGAAGAAATCCACAAGATCCCCATTCTCTGCGTGCACTAGTGCCACCATTCCTAGCTCCCGTGCCTTCTGTAGTGCGGAGAGTACCTGACGATCCGAAATCCTCATGTGCTTGTATGTAAGGAATAGCTTCATGCTCATTATACCAGACTGCGCAAGCTCTGGAAGTTCTTGTTCTAGCACTTGTGCAGTGGGATCGGTGATGATGGCATGGAACCCGTAGTCGGCATATGAGCCTTGCTCGTTGACGAGTTGATGGTATTTGTCAACTTGCTCTTTCAAGGACTGGCACCGAGATTGCTCTGCAAATAGGATGACTGTCGTCGTGCCTCCGGCAATTGCACTCCGAGTCCCAGTGTCGACTGCATGTCGGAGTTAGTGGAAAGTACAACATACGAGGAGGAAGAGAACATGTGTACCTGTATCGGCACTAGTATAGCCTGCTTCTTTAGCTCTGGGCGAACGATCCTGAGACAGGTGGACATGGCCATCAACCCCGCCTGGAGTCACAATGGCTCCATTGCAGTCAATTGTTTGCGTGTCTTCGGTTGCCACGAGGCCCACGCCCAGGGCGACAATAACCCCTCGTTTGATGCCTATATCGCAAATGAAGGAGCTATTGACATGGGCATTGCGCAGGATGGTGTCAAACTCTTGCATAATTTCTGTGCGCCTTTGGTGAATTAAACCCTAGATGTTTGCGAATGAAGTATGGTGATAAGTGATGATAGGAAGCTTGACATTCGCAAAGCGGAAAGGAGCTCAAGTCCAGCTAAATGATCCGTATGCACAGATGAGAGTAGTCAAGAACTCAAAAATTGTTGTATTAATTACCCTTGTTTTTATGACTGGCTGAAGATAACTGCTTCGGAATGGTCCGCATTCGAGCTACAGCATCCTTAGCGTCTCGGGTCAATCCGTCATATCGCTATCTTGAGAGATAATCCGTAATGCCACTCTAGCGCTGGTCTTAGCTGATAGCGATATGGCCGTTCCGACAGATAGCGAGTCGCGCAAATCATCCAATCTACCACAACACTGGTGACACTCAACTTAGTGTGGCCTTGCTGATATGTTGAATCACAAGCCACATACCCTTAGACTTGTATAAGTTGCAGCATGCAACTCACTCAGCTGAAAAGAATCTCACGAGCGACAAGTGGCTACCGAATCAATCACCTCTCGTCTGATCCATTATGAAGATGCCAACAGTTCCCCGTTCGAAGACTGAGTGGGAGGCAGTGCTGACTACAAACTCTGCGGATGGAACCAAGTCTTCGCCTTGGATTAACAAGGATCTCGCACCTACTCCGCCGAATGCAAGGACATGGTCCTGGTACGTGTCATGTTGAAGACGAGAGCTTTGTACAATTCGCTAATATTTCAGCCAGGATCTCACTCAGCAGTTATTGGTGGGGTGTAAGCCAGCATCCATTCGTGCCATATTGTTGATTCATATCGCTAATTTTCTGCGCGACCGTCTAGAACGCGTTCAACGCAAGTCAATGGTCAAACGGCGCGAGTTTGATCGCTGTCGGCCTTAACTGGCATCAAGCTCTGATTGCGTGCATCATAGTAAGACTCATAACCCCATAACCAAAAAATAACAGCTAACCTCTAACTAGGCCAACTTGATTTCATCTTCTGTTGCTCTTGCTCTTGGCCGTTCAGGTGCAAGGTACCATGTTGGCTACCCCGTCCTAGCTCGAAGTGTCTTCGGAATGTTAGTCATTATAATCTCTTCGAAATGAGACTTCACATGGTAGGATTACTAACGAAAAGTGTAGGTATGGCCAGTTCTTTTTCGTTTGGATCCGAGCCGTGGTGGCTACTATTTGGTAAGATAGACCCTTAACAACTGAGCTAAGAGAAAGGATGCTTAATACTGACGACATTACAGGTTTGGAGTCCAGTCATACTTCGGGTCCCAGCTATTCAGCGTCCTCTTGAGATGCGTCTTTGGAGAATCCTGGTGGAACATGACAAACCACTTGCCTGCCAGCGCTGGCATCACGTCTAGGGATCTTCTGGCCTTCTTCTTGTTCTGGATCATTGAGATGCCCTTTTTGGCAGTCCACCCACGCAAGATCAAGTTTTTGTTCGCGGTTCGTACACTATGTTAGACATTTCCTCTCGTGTTGCGTCTAACAAATCCTAGGCCGAGTCCATAATCTGCCCTCTAGCCTGTATCGGTGTCTTCTCCTGGTGTGTTCATTATGGAGGAGGAATTCGTATGGATTCTCTTTCCTCAATCACGGAAGTAAAGGGAGGAGCCCTCGGATGGGCAATGCTTAACGGAATAAACAGCTGCTTGGGCGTTACGTCTGCGCTGCTAGTCAATGTGAGTTTGAATGGATCCATTAACATCTTTGAGAGCTCTGGGGGTTAACTAACAAACAATGCAGCAACCCGACCTTACTCGGTACACGCGCAGGCCCAAGGATGCTGGCTGGAGGCAATCATCGTCCATCTTCCTCAGCAAGACGCTGATTTTCTTTTTTGGTATTGGTGCTACAGCTGCAGTGCAAGGGAAGTTCGGCAACGCATACTGGAACCAGTGGGATCTTCTCAACGCAATCCTTGATCGATTTTGGAGTCCAGCAGCTCGAGCTGGATGCTTCTTTGCCTCGTTCGGCTTTGCGTTGTCGGTATTGGGCGTGAACATTGGCTGTAACGCTATTCCCTTTGGTGAGATTGGACTTCCCTAGGATGATACTTGAGAATTCTAACACATACTTCAGGAGCTGATGTCACCGGTCTGGTACCAAAAGTGTTTACAATTGTCCGGGGGCAGATTTGTTGCGGAATCTTATCCCTCGCCATTGTGCCGTGGAAGCTCCTGAGTAAGCCTCTAAATCCCTTGAATGCTCAAATCAGACGCTGACAAATCCACCTACTCTATAGCTTCTGGTTCGGCCTTCTTGATATTTCTCGGCAGTTACAATTGTTTCATTTCCCCTATCTGTGCCGTAAGCTTTCTTCCGCCTTGACACCCTAGGGTCTCAAGAAACTAACATACTCAGATCATTATTGTCGACTACTTTTTTGTCAAACGTGGAAATATCCATACTCCGTCGCTATTTAACCCGTCCAACGGCTCACTGTACTTTTACACTGGCGGTTGGAATCTTAAGGCACTCGGATGTTGGGTTTGCTCAGCAGTATTCGGTATCCCAGGGCTTATTGGAGCTTATCATCCAACCTGGGTCTCTATGGCTGCGACTCACATATACCAGACAGGTTGGGTTATCTGTTTTTCTGCAGCCGCAGCATTCTACTATGCTGTGAACTTTGTCTTCCCAGCTGAAGTCCTTCCACACGGTCAGGCAACTTCCGGTCTTGCCTTTGAGCATTTGGCAGATAGTGAGGGATATCTGGAAGGTGACAATGTTGTGGAATTTCCAGCTTTGGGTATACAGCCGGAGGACTCTGTATGTTCGGGCCACGAGAGCAGTACGGCAAAGGAAACTTCAGGTGTAGGTATTATGGGGGTGTAAGGGCTCCGACAATTTGTTACACAACACTTGGGGCTCTTCGGGGTTTGTTTATCTTATCTCGCTAATGTTGAACCCTTTTTGAGATACATACTTCTACTATAGTGATATTATGAGAAGCTTATGCTATGTTTGTAAAGACAAAAGGCTATGTACTAAATGAAATCACTACTCTCTTTAACTGTGCCTATTGTAAAGATACTAAAACAGTGCCATATAGGTATTACGACACATTCTCCTGGAATAGTCGCTGGAACCGGGAGTTACGTGTCAGATCTCACTGAGCAGAATATTGCCAGCACGAGGATGCGTAGAACAGGAAACTGGCTTCTTTGCGCTCTGGCTAGTCGCGATAGCCTGGAACGTACTCTCATGGGGGTTCTGCGTGAGGAGGAATTTTTGTCAGAACACGAAATTCGCTCCCTATCCAAACATCACCAGGGACTATCCGTACTGGGTGACATCCTATGGGAAGCAGTTCAAAGTCACCTGCAAGCCAGGCGAGTCGGCAACAACAAGTGGCGGGGCCCGATCTGGATGACGATCAAGGCTCCTGTAGCACTAAGGACTCTCGATGTGATAAAACGAATATATCATGTCAGACAGTGGTCTTTTGACAAACCGACCAGCCTCGAACAAGGATACAGGTCCACGTGCATCAAGGACCCAGAGACCCATGAGCAATAGTAGCCATCCATCAATTTATTTACATAAAATTCCTCCTCGGATGACATCAGGCACTCCAATGTTTATCTCCGGTAAGTAGTAGTACTAACCGTCTAGGGACCGCCAGGCTCACCGGCCGAGGTATCCAGCCACCTGTCGCCAATAGCGCGAACATACTGGCGTCCAAACACGCAGTAATAGTTTCCCCGCCTGTTCTGTGCATTGGGTGACCAGATGATGATGTGCCCGCCGACAGGCTGCCATGAACTGGTACACGAGTTGTAGATACCCTGTTGGACAGTATAGGCCGTCTGGGCCTGCTTCTTCCAAACGGCGAACCAGTCTCGAGGGTTACCCCAACACTCGTAATTATTACCAGTGTCGATAGTCTGGACAACGCTGAAGCCGGCACTGATCCATGAGACAGCGGCGTTGGCGCTCCAGCCAATCGAAAAGGACCGCGACTCGAATCTACCCGCAACGCATTGATTGTTTGCGGGGCACTCCATGGCTTCCTATATAATTTGTCAGTATAGAATTTTGAAACAGAACGACAAGGCACTGCTAGACCTACACTGAGCTAGATATGCAATGGATTCTGGTGAGGATTGCCGTTGCCGACCGGACGGGTTTGGGTAACCCAATTACCACAGCCCGTCTGGCGCTTAGAAAGGCCGGCCGCCTTGACAGCATCGTCAATCTCTTTCTGAGACAGCTCGGGGACTTGGCTCAGTACGTCAGAAGGTATCTCGCCGTCGACCTTGCCCTCGAAGACGTCCATGGCTTTGGCGACTCCGAGAGACCCATCGGGAAAGCACTCTCGTAAGGACCTCTTGGCAAGAGGCTTGAGGTCCGCACCAAGTCCCTTGACAGGCACGACGCAGTTAATAACGAGCTCTTCCTCAGCAGAAATTCGACCGCAGGCAATGGAGTCAGCATCGCCGTCGCCGATGCGGTAAGTATTGTCACCGACTGTCACGTTGCCAGCGCCGTTCTCGCTCACAGAGAATGAGATGGCGTGCTTGATAAAAGCACCATCGGTGAGAGAGTTGGTGCACGACTTGCCCAGGACCTCGGTCTGCTCGTTGTTCCAGACGGTGATGGCCGACTTGGAGTTGACGAGGTCGCGCTCAAAGACCATGTGGAGGTTCTGCTCCGCAGCAGAAGCTGTGAGGACAAGTGGCGCGGTGACCAGGCTGAGCTTGGTGAACTTCATGTTGGACGATCGGAAAGCGAGAGGATGAAGGGCTGGGAGATAGGAGAGAGATGCCTTGGGATGATAAAAAAGTCTTTCTT
Source organism: Fusarium succisae (assembly GCA_013186925.1). NCBI lineage: Eukaryota > Fungi > Ascomycota > Sordariomycetes > Hypocreales > Nectriaceae > Fusarium > Fusarium succisae. Next base: position 61,433 of record JAAOAW010000274.1, on the reverse strand, counting down.
GAGCGGGAAAACATCACTTCTTATAGATTTCGTTCAGCCGTTCAGTCGTTCGTAGGCCTGTAGTCTCTCCCTTTTCTGTATGGGTATAACTTTGTCGCCGAATCACCGGTCGCCAAAAGGCGTATCCGTGGTCGGATGAGTTGTTTTCCACGATGACCTTCCGACTCTGGCTATAGTATTCTTCTGTAATGACGGTTCTTTGTAGTATTGGGGGCCAATTGAGGTTGAACCTTGACTCGTATTACGAAATGAGAAGTCCACAAAGATCTAGACAACGTCACTAGGTGGTCCTGCTTGTGGATACTATTGACTGACCGCTGGGTCTTGACACATAAGTGCGACTGTGCGAGGCATTTGATATCCCAATAGAGTAGATTCTTTAACAATTCTTAAAGGTGTTACCCAAAACTATTCTGAAGTCTTGGCATATGCGGTCATGAGACCAGATGGACAAGGTTCATTACTACCAAGGTCTTGGCAATCTGGATCTAGATTTGTCCAAGTCGGCGAGTAGATTAGATAAGGTCGCGTAGATTAAAACCCCGTTGGCGATAAGAAATAACTCAGTCTAATTGGGCAACTCAAATTTAAGATTCTTCCAAGACGGGGATTAAACCTAACCATGTCGACGTTGCCGGCCTGTTAAAACGGAGTGCGTCCGAGAGGTCTTAATGTAATGGTTTATGTGGCTCCAAAGTATGCTTGTATATCAGATTGATGCACTTGTAAGCGAAGTATCATTGTCTGCTTCTGCCACACGAGTATACATAAACCCTCTTTCGCTATTACCCTCTTCATCTCCCGTAGAATCAGACACTACATTGCCCAATGAACAGGATAGTGTTTGCCGACAGCTCCTTTATCTTCTACATTCGTTTTCGTATTACAGACTAGAACCAAACAGTGTTTCTCTTGTCATTATGAAGATAACCCACTGGCTCACTGGCTTGGCTAACTCTAATAGAACTGTAGGTATATAAAGTCCGTGACGTTGCAGTTTTGTTTCTAGCTGATCTGAATGAGAATCCCGTTTTACTACGTATATAAAGAGCAGAAGGGCATCTGCGTGAGTTTTATAGCCTTTCGTCTGTGCTTAAAATGAGTACGAGGCTTATCTCGTCAAGGTTATAGGATTACATAGTAGGGTTATATAAGTCAGGGAAGATATCCTATATTTTAATTAGTCTAGTTATAGATACTACGTTTAAGAGAGAGAATTAAAATAAGTTAAGTATTTTTTATTATAATTTAATATCTTTTTTTAGGTATATATATTTAAAGTACCCTAGAGAGTACTCTATAGCGTTAACCCTTTATAGACTAGTTAAATACTTCCTTGCTGGCCATTATGTCAGCACAGTTAGTCCTTCTATTTATAGGTAGCACCAGTTCAGCTTACATTTTCCAAAGCCAAAGATTAAACAGAGCAAAATGTCATCTCAAGGGGAACAAATCCCCAGTCAGCTTTCGCTGCAAGATCAACAAAGAATACGGCAGCAACAAATACATGCAATTGCGATGGCACAAAAGCAGGCAGCGATGCAGAAACAAACTGCACAGCAGCTAGGAACCGGGAGTCAGAAGGGATACCAGCAGATGGGAATGAGCCAACCTTACAACGACATTCCTGCAACTGATCCAAGCGACATACATATTCTCACTGGAAGAGGAGTCAGTGTACCCGACTTCGTTGAATTTCTGTGTACCTGTCGAGAGGGTGATTTATCTACTCTCGAGTCAATAGTTGCCTCTCAGACCCGCTCGCCGCTCTTCCTTCACCATGGCTTGCTTCATGCCATAAAGAACGGCAAAGTCGAAATTGTACGCTATCTTCTCCAGTCTGGAACACCGATTTCGCGAAACACCCCAGAAACTATTCTCAGAGCCCCAGCAGATCAACAAATTGCGTTACTTCAGCTCCTCACTGAACACGGCTGGACAGTAAATTCACCAGAGCGCCTCCTCCCTAGGCTCATTCAGACAAACAACGAACCACTTCTTGATTGGTTTTTGGAGCATGGTGCAGATCCGAACATTGGCGGTCCTGAAGGAGATCCAGACCAAGCTCTCAGGCTAGCAGCCTCACAGGGGACTGTTAGATTGGTACAGAAGCTTCTTGAAGGCGGGGCCAAGATGACCAGCAATGGATTGGGGCTATTCTATGCTGCCGGTGCTTGCCCTGCTGGCTCTATTCCCCATGCAGGACTCGTTCAACCCAGCGCTGAGTTTGACAAGTCCAGAATACCGGTTATGGCACTGTTGGTAGTGAATGGCGCTGGGGTAAATGATAAACTTGAGACACGACACATGACAGCGCAATACCCGATCGTAAATGCAGTCATGGCCGGTGCTATTGAGAGGGTCAAGTGGCTTTTGAGCCAGGGCGCAGATCCTGATCTGAAGGGGCAGTACGGGAGCGCCAGAGACTATGCCAAGTTTAGGTCGAGCGATGAAATGAAACAGGTGCTAGGAGTGAGCGATACATAGGACCCCATAAGGATCAGGATTTAAATTGAAAGGTGGATCTACTTTTATCGATTGTTTGAAAACCTGCTCATACATGCATGAATGTGCTGACAGGATTGTGGATTTGCTGATTGCAATCTTGCGTTATTACGCAGCCCGAGAGTCAGCCTTGATCTGTTAAAAGTGGTAAGGGTAGTGCAGGGATGGGACGGGTAGCTTATGGGCCGCCCTAACCGGTAGGATTCGCCAGCTGGTACTCCGTAATCTGTGGTCATTTTGGGCCCCAAAATTTGGGGGCTGCGGACCAGGCTTAGGTGAGACGGCAGTTGTTTAGCGGATTGAGACACGAGATGGGATTCTAATGCAAACATCTGTTCATCAGTCCTTGCGAGAAAGACGAGATTTGCTTTTAAGAAACAAAATAAAAAAAATAACTTCTACAAGATAGAGATGGGTAGGTCAACAAAATATCAGGTGATCTTAATCACTTGTGTACGCGATAGAATAAGCTTTCTGTTCTCCATTTCCTTGTTTATCGTTTATCTTGAGGTTGAGGAACATTTTTCTGAAACACGGAAGGATCTGCTAAGCGCGGCAGGCTCCAGGGGTTTTGCGTACTATAACCAATTAACGCCACTAATTGTTACGCACTGGTAGCTTGGGGGGAACGTTAATTATAGCAGGCGTCAGCACTAATGCAAATGGGATTAGGGCTGTACCTGTGTCGATGCAACCCCAATCACAACAACCCTGTGCAGCAATGAAAGGGCATATTCCGATCGGCCAAGTTTTGCCAACTGACAATTGATATATAGAATGCTTTCTGCGGGACGCTTTGGTTTAGCTTTCATTTGCTATGGACTCGGAGTTTCTTTCACACTCTGGTTTGGCATAGTCCTTCTTTTTTTCCTGTGTCATTCATTTACGCCAAGATGCGTGCCACATTCTTTGCCCTGGCGGCGCTGCCATTCTGCGCAATTGCTCAAGACCCGGTGCCTGAAGCTGCGCCTACTACTGCCACCACTACATCTGAAGCTTTCATTCCACCAGTGATTGACACGTCCACTGACATTCCCGTTGGCCTAAACCCTACCACTACCGATGCTATCGTTGTTCCTCAGTCGACGACGGAAGCCGTTCAGGAGAACCCTGAGCCAACTACTCAACCTGCTCCTGTTATTCAGGATACAACGACTGCCCAGGCTGTCGTCCAAGACACTACTTCCCAAGCACCACCTCTTGTCCAAGATACAACAACAGGTCCTGCGCCTGTCATTGACACCACCCAGCCCATTGCTCAAGAAAGTACAACTGAGCCCATTGTTCAAGACCCAACTACTAAACTTCCAATTGTCCAGGACACAACCTCACAACAAGTACCTCCTGTCCAGGACACAACAACGGAGCTGCCGCCTCCGGTTGACCCTACCACCACATGGCTTCCCGTAGTGGATACCACCAACCAGCCCATCATCCAGACTCCTGGTTCCTCACAAGAACCAGTTGGTCAGGACACCACCACGGATGTGCAAATGCCTGTTGTGCCTACAACAACATCAGACGCCGTTCCCGGCGTTACCACCAAGACCAACAACCCTCTTCCAGACACCACAACTCAACAACAGCCAGTCATTGACACTACCACCACTGGTGCTCCACCTGCTGAGACTACCACTGCGCAGGTGCCTGTACAGCACACTACAACAACAGCTGCTGAGCAGCCTGCCCAGACCACCACTCAGCACCAAGACCCTGAGCCTACCACTGAAGAGTCCAAGCCCACCAGTAGGGATGACGGTGAGCCTGTCATCACCCAGCCCCCAGCCCAGACAACCGTCGCTCCTGAAGTGGCCACATCTAGCGTCTCCTCCGTCTCCTCTCAGGTCGCCGCTCTGATCCCCATCATCAACAAATGGACTGAAGACCCTGAGTCTCTCACAGATGAGACTAACAAGGAGGTCGAGGACACCCACGACGACATCATCGCTGTTATCGTGTCTCTGGGCGGCAAGCCCGATGTTGGCTGTAACAAGAAGCGAGGCCTGCTTGGACCTATTGGTGACATCATCAACAAGCTCGCTTGTATGGCTCAAGACCTTACCAACATCTCGGGCAGCATCATTGCTGGTAATGTGCCTGCTGTCACCAGTGTTGTTCCTCAAGTACAGAGTCAGAATGATGACCTGACTGAGGAGGATGAGGACAACCAGAGTAAGGAGGAGCAGAGCAAAGAAGAGTCTACCAAGCAAGAGGAGACGACCAAGAAGGAGTCTACTACAGAGGCTCCTACAACCACCGAAGCCCCCACTTCAACGGAGGAGTCTACGACCACTGAAGCTACCACAACGACTACTGGCATTCAACCACCTTGTGGTGCCGATACTTGCGGTGGTGGTAGCGGTGGCGGTTCTTGTCCTATAGGATCTGGAGGGTCAAGAGGAGGGCAGATGGGCGGCGCGGCTGGCGAAGTCAACTGCAATGACCTCTCAACAACTACCATTGACGGGCCCCTCCCTACCGACCCCTCACAGTCCATTGACTTCGGTGACGACCCCTTTACGGCTCCTACTGCACGTGCCGAGTCTGCATCCTCACCTTCCAAGCGTGATATGGAGCTAGGAGCTCGAGCATTCAACGATGACATGTCTCCTAATCCTTTCTATGTTGCCTCCCTCACGCCCATTTGGGTGGATCAGACTGGGGCCACAGCTGGACACTGGTTTGGTGCTCCGTCTTTTGCTGGTAAAGGCTCTGCAGGAGTCAACGGAATCTATGGCTGTACCTCCGTCATTGTCGTGTCTGACCTGGGTGTCTATGTGTCTCATATCTGGGAGAATCCTGTCTTTATCGATAACTTCGGAACTCCTACGCCCGACGACCAGTTCCACACCAATACCTTCAATGCCCTTCGTGACGGAACTATCGATGCCAACGCTGAAAGTATTGCTGGTTATGTCGGTACAGACCAAGCCCCTGGTGTCCTGCATTCCATATTTCATCCCAGGGTTTTCGTCGTCACTCCCTTCACCACCGACTATGATCGTAGCATTGGTGTCACCACTAATTTGCGCTACGAGGCTCGTGCAAACTACTTAGCGACTGCAGTCTCTGGTATTGTCCCCGGATCTGACTCAACCGTTCTCGGTTACACACGAGTTGGTGAAGTAGAATCCAAGGAGCAGTACGGAACGTGGGGTCGCGCTATCGTTGAGTATGATATGCTTGAAGAGATCGTCTTTGGCAACGATGGCGCCATGACGGGTGATTTTATGGGCCGATGGAGGCTTTGGGTCGAGGACCAGCTGGTCACTTCGCACAAGTTTCTCGTCTTCCCTGATCCTATTGCCGCCCCTGAAACTACACCCGCTGCTACACCTGCTGCCGGTCTGCGAAAGCGTGCCGACGAGGAGGCTGCCAGCAAGTGCTTGATCCGTGGTGGCTCCACTGGTACGACCTCGGCTGGACCCTCCTCTACGGACAATGCTGCTACAACAGCTGATGCCACTTCCGCTGCCGAGACTTCAGCAGTCCCTACCACAGAGGTTAGGACTTCTGAGGGTGTTGAGACAACCACTGCTGAAGAGAACCTAACCATTACCGACGAGAAGACTACCGAGGCTGTAGGAACAACCACCAGCGAGGACAAGACTGTCGAGGCCACAACAACTCAACCTGACGCTGTCTTGACAACCTCTACTCCAAGCACCTTTATCACTACTACCAGGCCCTCATCCGATGTCATCACATCTGCGGTTACATCTGGTGCAGCAACAACTAGTGAGGAAGCCCGCACCTATTATCCCTGCAACATCTTCGGCGGACCTCGCGTCGCCACGCCATACTGTCAATGCAGCACCACAGTCTCTGGCAAGCAATACGTCACTTCAGCCTCTCTGATAGATAACAGCTGCGTGGACTACACTTCATATCCTTCACCAGTTGTCCCCATCACTGAAGCCCCAGCTACCCAAGCCCCGGTACAAACTCCATTCACTGAGACCAACGACGGCACCGTCTTGGTATATACAGCTTACACTCTGGACTACTTCATGGCTTATACTGTCCACGTCACAGCGACACGCGGTTATGGTGTGCCATCAACTCTTTCCACGCCTGTACCTACTCAAACTGCTGTTGACAACGAAGGCAGCGGTCAGTGTGGAACATCTGATAGCCTGTCGAAGAAGGGCTTGGGTGAGGCCTGTGATAGGGCTATCAATGAGTTCGACGCCGATACCGTGTACAAGGGTTATACGACGCGTTATAGTCGGTCTAACAAGGGTATCCTGATGGCTGCCTCGTTTGGTCAAGCTGCTTGCATTGCCAAGTTTCAGTGTGATGACTATGGTATTGGAATGAAGGGTAGTGATATCATTGCAGCTCGCGAGAACGCGAAGCAGAACGATGGTATTTGGATTTGTGGACATATACGCCTGTCCAACTCATGCAGTGTTGTTATGGACTACTGCACAAACTGTAACAACAGCGGTTAGGGTTTTACTTTCTTCTTGGTTATCAAATTTAGAACTTTCTCTTATAGATCAATTTACCATTCTGAACAATATTTAGCGTAACCCGCAGCATCACTGTATAGCTGCTATTGCCCCAGTCGCTGTGTCACCAATGACAGAATGGCCAATCTCGTTCACCGTTACCGTAGCCACTTTATCGGTAACCCTAGGGGTTATTGCCTCCCTAATAGTCTCTGGAATCGCAGTGACAATAGCGGCTCGGCCACCAACATCCTCTGACAAACCATACTTCCTGAGCTTGGCTGGTCGACCGGCAGTCAAAGCCAGGATGAATTCGAATGGGAATCCCCGCAAAAGTGTATCATCAGCAGACTCCTGCTGTAGGTACTCAGCAGCCAGTTCGTTTAATTGATCGAAGAAGAGGACTCGCTCATAGGGTAATTCTAGGACATGGAACAAATGCTCCCCCTTTTCAGCAAGTCTGTCTACCTCCCAAGTCTCTTGAGCTTCTCTACTCGGGAGTTGAATCTTTCCAGACCAGTAAAGGGCGACCAAGAAGGCAGACTTCTCCCACGTGAGCCACGTCAAGGATGCGTTGACCACGCCGACAAAGGCGATGGTGTTGGGGTTGTGTATGTCGAAAATGTGCTGATACAGGCCAGGCACGCGATGGCCACCAGGACCTACGGGCGGGCGGACATTGGAGAGGAAGGGGTAGGTGTAGAAGTATCCCGTCGCAAAGACTACTACGTCGATGCCTCGTAAGACAGACCCGCCGTGTAGATGAATGGCGTCTTCGGTGAAATGGTCAATTGTAGTCACGAGCTTGACGCCAGCCCGATCGAACACGTTGGGATAACGTGGGTGGGGCGTTCTCTGGGACACATGAATATCGCCCTTGACATAAGGCAAAGATTGAAGAACGATATCGATGGAGCTCTCGCTGGTACCGATCACAAGAATGCTCTTGTCTTCGAATTCCTTCCCCGATCGCCATGTGGACGCATGTTGCCGGCCTCCTTTCCAGACCTCGAGGCCGGGGATCTCGGGTACTCGGGGGACGCTATTGTGGCCCGTGGCAACGACGAGATGATCAAAGTCCTCTTCATACCAAGTATCTGTTCCTTCAGCATTCTCCTGACGTAAGAGCAGCCTCACGCCACCTTGAGAAATATGCTGGACATCTTCAACCGTTGTGCTGAATCGCGTAATGGAGCTGTACTTTTGAGTAGCCTTGGCGACAAATTCTGTGACTTCAGAGACGCTCAGGTAGTGGTCGTTATTGGCCGGGTGTGGAAGGTTGAAGTCTGTGGCGCCTCCCATCACCTTGTAAGGGATGTTGGCTTCAAGCGACTCATAAATGGGAGACGAGAGGAAGCGCTGACGGGTCGAGCGCGGCAGATCTAGTGGAAAGGGGCCCTTAGGGCGTGGTAGAGGTGGATTGATGTCTGAAGGATCTGCAGCTGGAAACTGGGGAACAGTTGTGGATGCAGTATCGTACACCCAGACGCCGCCAGGGACCTTCTTACGCTCGAATATCTGGAGTTCGAAGCCACCAAGCCGTTGGAAAGCAGCTGCCGTGACGCTACCACTAATCCCAGCACCGATAATAGCAACCCGCTTGGCAGATTTCTCCTTGCTGCTTATTGCCTGGCTGTTGTTGCCATCTATTCTGGCTGCTTGGGCTTCCTCTCTAGTAGGCTTACCACTGATGGGAGGCTGAGATGCATTTCTCTTGTTCGCTTCAAAGTTACTGTATGAGGTGTATCCTTCCGCGCCATGGGTATAGAAAGTGTCACGATCGTACGGACTGAGTGGTTGTCCTAGACGAAGACGTTGGACAAGGTCGGGGTTCGAAATGAAGCGCCGGCCGTATGAGATAGCGTCGGCCAGGTCGTCTTGCACTGTTAGAATGCCAGACGCAGCAGTGTAGCCTCCGTTGCCGATGAGTACAGTAGGTGTGTGATGTGGGTTCGAAGGAGTCGTGTCCCTCAGAAGACGACGGAACGGTCGAAGAGAGACATCCTCTGGGGCAATTCCTTTGGCCACGAGACGTGCGAGGTTCTCAGCAATGCCCAGGTTGCGCGATACACGGCCCTCGCCGACATGCAAGTATGCTACACCCCGCAAAGCGAGCTCCCGACCTAGATGGAGTATCTGCTCCAGGGGTTGTGAACCGTCCGTTTCATGGAAGCTGGTCGCCATAGATTAGCCGAGGAAGGGTGAGGACAGGGATCATAGGGCGAACGTACTTAGAGAAGGGGCTCACTCTGACTCCCAGACGCTGATAACCTACTACTTCTGCGACAGAATCGACCACTTCCAGAGGAAAGCGACTCCTGTTCTCGACGGATCCTCCATATTGATCATCGCGTTGGTTGATATTGTCGTGCAAGAACTGGTCCAAGAGGAAGCCATTTCCGGAAAGAATCTAGCGAGCACCGTTAGCAAGCCTCGATGTTACTATATGTCATCAGTGGGTAGGGGGGTTTGTCATATACCTCGACTCCATCGGCTCCAGCTTCAACTGCAAGGGCGGCAGCGCGCTTGAAGTCATCCACAATTCCCTGGACCTCCTCCAATGTCAATGCATGTGGGACCCCAAATGGTTCTCCGGAATGAGTATTCACCCCGGTCTCAGCCACAGCCGAAGAAGATACCGGAAGGTAGCCGTAAGAAGGGGGTCCCAAACCAGCCTCCTTATGGGCGTGCTTGACAAGGCCTGGCGAAGTGCAGCGACCTACGTGTGTGAGCTGTTGGAACCAGAATCCGCCTTTCTTGTGAACCGCTTGAACGATATCAGCAATGGCATCCTTATGCTCGTCTGTCTCAAGACTTGCCGACCAAGGCCAGGCCTTGGATTTGAGCGAGACACCAGTGGCTTGAGAGATCATGAGTGCTCCTGCAGTGGTGCGCTGCTCGAAGTACTTGACAGCCAATGGGCTTTCGGTGGAATGGGCAGCGCGAGATCGTCCCAGAGCCGCGTGAACCACTCGGTGCTGCAGTGTCAGGTCACCGACCTTCAGTGGGGTAAACACTTTGGCATTCTCGGTGTCGAAGTCAGCGGGAAGCGGTTCGGCATCGTCATCGACATCTGTAAAGCCAGTGGTTGGACCGCGGGCGTTCGCCTTGGCGACAAGGGCAACGAGGTCATCTGCAGGTGCCATTGTTCCGAGATGATTAATACTAATAGTCGTGATGGCTTCTATTTGCAAAAGAAGTAGAGCCCTATTTTGCGACGAATAAGAAAGAGTAGTCACATCGTGACATATTATATACCTTTTTACCTACTCTTCGTTTCTAACTACGACGCATGTCTTAAGAATCCCAGATTGGTAATCGAGCGATTGTACCTGTGAAGAACCAGTCCGACATACGGCGAGGTATTACTGCTATAATTGCACCATATAGCCTTAAATGACAATCAGACCTATATAGCGGAATTCGAATTAACCAAGACATCAATACCTCGTCTAACTATCGGTATCGGTTAAAAAATCGCTTCATCTTGATTAGTGTAGAGAAATGATTAGTAAATAAAACTAGCACGGTCGGGCTGCGTGACATAATTTCTCAGGCGCTATGGCCCGGCTCTGGGATGGGGATTAGTGAACAACCCCGGTGCCTCTCGGGTCGGTGATAAATGGCTGGAAGGACTGTGCGACGACAAGACCGCCGAGGTCGGACGGAGTGAATTGTGTGATGGTCAATAGAAAAGGCGTAACAGCCTGTAGCGTTTGCAGTCCACGAGTAGAACCTGGCCGTTACCCATCTCATGTTAACGCATCCACTCTGCTCAACCTTGAAAGGCAAGATCGAAACCTCTGCGATGATGGGAGCATTGGCCGACAGATTGCGCAATTCTGAAGGGGTTAGAAGATAGTGGCTTATTGTCAGAGTCGTGTCTATAAAGACTCTCTTGTCATGAGACATATTTCTCAGGCATGAACTATCCTTGCCATCGAGACAGCAGCTCATTTCAACTCCTTAATTTACATCTTCAAGATTCAATCGCAATTCAAGAAATGGCAGCAGAATTGGCCCAGGAAAAGCAGTTGGCGGAGATAGTGGCAGCTTCGACACCACCTACCAAAGTTGACGGCAAAATATCCGGTGTTGCTGTCAAAGGTATTAAAGCTACAGATGGGGTGCATGTGAAATTAGCTAACATCTTGCATAGATCTCAAAGACGCTGATCCTTCAGATGACATTGGTCGTCAGTACTATTTGCAAACCAGGGATGAAGAGATATCCGACACGGAGAAAAATCGCGTTCGCAGAAAGATCGACCTCTATCTTCTTCCGTGAGTGCTACCATCTTATCTGACTCACCGAATCTCGGCAGTCGCTGACGACCTCACGGAATGATGATGGTTACCGGGTTCCTACAGTATCTCGACAAGTCTACGATCAACTACTCTGCCAATTACGGTTTGAGGGAGAGCCTCAACATGCAGGGAACTGACTATTCCTGGGCCAGCTCCATCTTCTACTTTGGCTTCTTGTTCTGGCAGTACCCTTCACTTCTGCTTCTCCAGAGATTTTCTCTTGGCAAATACTTTGCTTCCCAGGTGTTGGGATGGGGCGTTCTCACGTTCTTAATGGCTGCCTCGTCCAACTTCGGAGGGTTTGCTGCACTGCGCTTCTTGCTTGGAGCTGCCGAATCTATTCAGCTTGCAGCCTTCTTCATTATCACCAACATGTGGTACACACGCGAGGAACAGCCCATCCGTCTGATGGCATGGTACGGAATGAGCCCCATCGCCATCATCGTCGGGTCGTTGTTTGCATATGGTATAGGTCACATAGACTCCAACATTGGGCTCTGGAGGTTTCCTTTCATTATCTGCGGAGCCATTTCAGTTGTATGGGCTGTGATTCTATGGTTTGCCTTGCCTTCTAATCCCGCTAGCGCCTGGTTTCTCGATGAACGCGAGCGCATTATCGCCCTTCGGAGAATGGAAGATACCAAGACCGGCGTGGAGTCGAAGAAGTTCAAAATGGATCAGGCTATTGAAGCTCTTCTAGATCCCAAGGTCTGGCTTGCTGGCCTTTCCACAGGGGCAGGAAACATTCTCAACGGCATCGGTCTGGTACGTTCCCTCAACTTCTCTCTAGTCCGCATTATGAGTGTAGATTAACATCGACCTTTATCTAGTTCCAAAGCCTCGTCATTAGAGGTTTCGGCTTCACACCCTTACAAACCGCCCTTTTGCAGGTCCCTACCGGTGTCATCGAGATCATAGGTCTTGTAGTATTTTGTACTCTCGCATCGCGCATCCGAAACTCGAGGCTGGCACTTGCTAGTCTGGCCAATGCTTTGGCCATTGTCGGTGCTTCCATGCTGTATGCGTTCGACATGCACCAGCGCTGGCGATTGATGGCTGGGTATGTTGCTTTGCCAAGAGCCCCCGGCCCCAATGCTTTAGTTGTTGTATCAACTGATAATTCGACTTAGATTCTGGGCCATGATGGCTTTTATCCCATGTAGCTTCTTGCTCGGAATGGGTACTATCTCCGGAAATATCGCCGGCCACACCAAGAAAGTGACAGCTCAAGCCATTATGTTTACCTGTTATTGTTGTGGATGTATGTAGGAGTTTTGATCCCTAACCTAGCTGCAGTTCTCTTGGCTAATTCGCTTTAGGCATCATTGGACCTCAGCTATACACGACTCCTCCCTACAGGCAAGGTCTAAGGGCCAACATTGTCGCTTTGGCTGTCAGCTGGCTTGCTGGTGTCTCCAACATTGTGTATATGCACTTCGAGAACCGTAAGAGAAAGGCATTCCTGGAGGAGAACAGGCATCTTCTAAATGAGGATGATTATCATTTTCGTGATCTTACAGACAAGCAAAACCCTTATGTCTTCAATGTGCTCTAGAGGGAGGATTGGCTATCAGGATATATAAGAAAAGTAAAGTACTTCAGATTCAGTTTACGGTACCACTCACCCCACCTCCACCATTAGCAATGGAAGAGTCACCTATACCATCCTGGCTTTCCATGTTTTGACCGGCGTCTTGTCCATCCTTCTTGTCAGACTTCTGATCATCAACTGTTACTTGAACAGGTGTAGGCTCAGGCTTCTTCCTAAACTGGTTCACTGCAAGTAGAATCCCGCTGATGATGCTAAGCCCAAGAGTACGAGCAGCGATCTTGTCCGAGGTTGACATATTGAACTTCCATGCCTTAGACTTTGGGGCTGTCTTTCCTTTCTTACCAACCTTGGAATCCTTGTGCCAGCTCTCCACGATAAAGAGCTTATTGCTTAACTGTTAATTATTATATTCAAGAGTTATTATAATCAGTTCGGGTAATAGCTTAGCTTTAATCACTAATGTACCTTTCTTAGAGAAACGATATCTGCCCTTCAGGTCGCTTAGGGTTAGGATAGGGTTAGTATTAACTATCCAAGCTATCTTTGCCCTGGTGTTCTTCTCTAACTATACTATAGTAACTAGAATAGAGTAAAGATTTTTCTAACTAAAGGAAAAAAAAGGAAAGGAAAGTAAGTATAGGTAAAGAGATATAAGAAGTAAGGAGAGATAGGTAAGGAAATAGGCTAAGATAAGAAGTATAGCCTAGAAAAGGTAGTAAAGAAGAATATAGCTAGTATAGCTAAAAAGAAGGTATAGCTAGAAAAAGCTAAAAAAGAGATATAGCTATTAAAGCTAAGAAAGATATAGCTAGAAAAGCTAATAAAAAGGGTATAGCTATAAAAGCTAAGGGGATATAAGGTAAAGATAGCCTATAAGAGTGTTACGACCCTAGCGGTCACGTCACGTGTATCCCACAAAAGCCCCATGCAAGGCGTCAGCCGTAGAAGACCCACCTAACTTACATCAACCAACCAACGCTCTCATCATGTTGGAACGACGGATGTTGGAACGCTGCGCGCCAGGAACGCCGCGCGCCAGGAACGATTCGTCCCAGGGACTCATCGTTCCTCACACAATCACCTTAGTATATAGACCACACTCATTAGCACTTTCATAGACTTAGTCCACCAGCTATCAATAACACTTCTTTACCTCAATAAGCCTCACCCGCACTATTGACTATCAAGAGACGTGACTCTAAACCAACGTGCTCAGTACAACGCCCTACGCAATCTGCAAACATAAACCTAGTACGGACTAGTTTCCCTGTTTGAAACCCCCACCGTCACAAAGAGGCCTAGGGAGACCTTCTAGAGGTATTTTAGGCAGACCTAGCTAGGCTTGTAGGGATTTCTCTAGCTATAGAAGTTACTAAAATAGCCCTAAGAATTATTCGCAGACAATTCTGACAGAATTGCCTATACAAATTCAATTTTACAGGCTATACATTACTACAATATTGCTTACTACTGGGCCGAGTTGCTAATTAGTTAAAAAATTCCACTTAGGGTTAGTTAGGGTTAGTATCACGTTTAAGGTTTACAGCAGTCTAGCAAAAGGGGCTTTATAGTATAGAATTATTTAGGATTATAATAATATTTACTACTTTATTCTGTTTTATTACTATATATTTACTACTTTATTCTTCTTATAATAATCTGGCGATGATATCTGTTAGACCTTATTGAGCATTCTTACTAAAACTGCAAATACGCTAATAAAGACAGAGGATAGACCTTATTAAAAAAATCATTTATAGACATTATTAACATTTTTAGGGTTAAAATGGAAAATATTTATAGGAAAATAAAGAGAAAGGATATGAATTTAATTTTAAAAAGGTTTTACTATTTAATTATTAAATAATAAGGTATTATAATAAGGTTTATTATTTAAGGAAAGTTATAATAAGGTTTAGTATTTAGTATTATAAGTGGCTTAATATAAAAAAGTATAGGGTTAAGATAAAAAGCAATAACTACTAAAATAAAGTAGCTTTAAGTTATTAGTTATTAAAATAGTAGTATAGTTATAGAAAGTACAGAGGGGATATTAACTTAATAATATATATAATACCAAAAGTCTAGGTGTTGCGGTATTGACCGCCAGATCCGGCGTAGTGTGCCGCCGCCTCTGGTGGTAAGGGCCGCGGCTGCCCCGCTGTGTAAACAGGCGGCCGCACTCCGTCAGCGACAGGGGAGCTGCCGGCTAGGGCTACAACGCCGCCTGCAAGTCAAGTAAGCACCCCGTCCTGGCAGGGATACCGTATCAGGCGGACCATTGTCGTCGTTAGCGCCACCTCAGAGATAATTACCCCCTATCGTGCCCGACCGCCTACATGCCAACCATAAGTGCGCTCTTCCCCGGATCGCTGATAACACCGACATCCTGCACCCCCTTCTCGATCCCAAGACCGCCTCCCCTCCTGCCGCTGCCTCCATCGGCAACTCGCAGCGCCCAGAAACTCCTAAGAGGCCTCTCGATCTATCCAAGCTCACGTCGCGGGTTAAGAGTCCCACTGCCTCTTAGACCTGAGCCCACGCCAGCCACGGCAGCCATGGCGACCATGACCGCCTTTACAGGTGGCAAGCGGGTTTACCAGGACGTCTCGAGAGCCATGCATAATGCTGCGAGGAAGTATCACAGGCGCTCCCAGATCTTAGAGGACAACCGCCAACGAAGGCCAAGTCCGGGCAAGTATAAGCGGATAGCACACATGCTTAACCAGACGAAATTCATCCTCCCCTTAGACTCTTACAATATAAAAGCCAACCTATACTATATAAGACGGAAATTTAAGAGGTAAGTAATCAGTCTGCACTAAGCGGCCCCTGCGGCGGGCGCGAGGTTTCCCACTACTCGTCTTGCTTATCATGGCTTAGTCAGATATTATCTTAAGGTTAAAAAGCAGCAGTGGCAGACAGCCATCCGCCCCCACCTCTGCGACAAGGGATTCATTCAAGCCTTCCTCTACTAGATATGCTCTAGCTTTTTTAGCAAAAGGCGAAAAAATATCAAGTACAAAACCATCAATCAATACTAGCGCGACTTCAAGATGCTATATCGCAGAGCTAACAAGGGACGGGAGATAAATAAGAATGACTGTAAAGAGATTGTCAAGGTTCGTGTATGTAGGGGTCCACCTTTGTCCGGGAAAGAGGCTAATGATAAGATTCGGTAGTACTGCACAGTTAATCTGAAAACAGAGTTCAAGCTTAACAACCAGCCGGGCTCGAAGCCTGTGGCGTCTGTCAAAAAAATAATAAAGGTGCTCGTTGAGATATGGTTTAGGGAGATATCCTATTTCCAAACTGAAGACAATCATCTGAACTGCGCGACAATTGTCCTGCTGCAAGGCTACACGGGTTGCCGGCCAGCTAAGCTTACCGACGCCACTAAGAAACGAGGTGGCGAAAATCCCTTGCAGGAGTTTGATTGCAGTAATAGCGAGCTTATGTTAGAGGGTAACCTTGCAGGCTACGAAATAGACACCACTGAGATTAGCGGGGGAGAAGAAGAAGAAGAAGAAGGAGAAACGCTAGATAAAGGCGGCCAACGGCAACGCCTTACCGCTACACCGGACGTTAAGACAGAGGATAACCCTGTCCGGCTTACCAAAGCACTATGCTACGAGGACTTGACGCTGTGGATTGTAAAAGACCCCAAAGGCGGCCGCAGGGACGTGCTAGCCATAGAGGTCGCCTTCAAGTTTCATAAGAATGTAGATAGGAAGCCCAAGCCATACAAGAACCACAAATCAGGCTCTTTATGGTGATAAATGCTAACCCGCCCTCAAACAGAACGATATTTCTAGTCCGAGAGCATAGGCTCCCTATACTGTGCCCAATCAGTCACGTCTTGGCAAGGGCAATACGCGACGATGCTATCCTAGTGGACAGGTACAATTCAGCCAAACCGTTTTTCAATACAAAGCTGTCCTGCCAGGCTGTTAAGGTCCACTGGAAGCCGCATATGCTAAAGATCCCCGTCTTCTGGAGAAGGGTAAGAAGTAGTTCTAGGACCTAGGTTCTGTCCGACATTAAAGCTATGCGCTACTTGATATATATATATTGGCTTAACCGCGTCGGCATCGCCCTTGGCTACAAAGACCCTTTGACCTCCTACTGCTTTTAACAAGGGCTAGTAGATACGCTTACGCATGTGGCTCCTGATGCTATCATAGATCAGGTCATAAGGCACGATCCTATGACGGGCTACCGCCAGAATGCATATCTAAATACACAAGTTAGTTGGAACACTTAAACGGCTTATCTTGAAGAGGAGCCCTCAGACGATGGACTGACGAAACTGTTCACGCATATGAATATCAGAAGAGACCCTAGAATCCTGAAGAGAATACCACAAGAACAGCTCGACATATTGGACCCCGGTCCAGAGATTCGCGAATTAGAGCAGCTGGTCGAGGCAAATCACCGGGACATTAAGTTTAAATACAGGTATATTAAACGCGCTCCGGCACCGGACTAAGAAGAGTTCAAAAGGCTGCAGCGAAAGCTCAAGAGCGCCAAGAAGCAATTCAGGGATGAGATGTCGAAAATATACCGAGATGCATGTCGCCGGAGGCTCTACGATGGAGAATTGGAGAGGCAATTACATGGAGCCAGCTCTCATGTCGACGACATCGCTGGGCCAGGGAATTGGCACTAATTGAAGGAACGAAATCAGTTGCAGGAGATCTTTGCCGCTAACCGGTAACTAATAGCAGAGGAGATTATTACCCAGAAAGCTACCGCGATCAATCTCATGGCCGCTCTAGCACGTTGCCGGGAGGTAGCTTGTCCGATACAATCCATAAGAGTCAGCGCATAGGGTAATGCTAATCTCTAAGGGGAGGTGGAGGATGTTTCTCTACCGATTGAGGAAAAAGAGGCGATCCCCTGAGTTTTGGAACGGAACTAATGCCTGTTTTGTATTGGGGATGAGGCTCTTTCCCATGAGGCTCGGACCTGTAAGTTTATAAGAGTATCTTATATGATGACCTATGTTGAAAGAGTCTATCTACGGCGCTAACCTTACTGTCCTATATGGATCTGCTACTATCCTGCCTGCAAATACAAGGGCAACTTTCTAAAGAGCCTTGACTATTTTAAAAGTTATGTACTGATGGAACACGGAGTAAAGCTTTGTAAGTAAGATGGATTAATTGGTTGGTGGGCTATGGTGCTGTATAGTATTGGTCTTTTTTGTCTTGTAACCGGGAATTAAGGTAGTTTAAGTGCCGTTTAGGGTATCAGTAAGTCAGAGCTTTTTCTGGCTACAATGCATTACATAATAGGAGATAACAGTTTATTCACCCTAAACCCGCCTACTAAAAACAAGATTAAGCTACTAAGAGTATGAGTGTAAATGCCGGCAACTGATTATATGACTGTAACTACTCTTCGAATAAGCTCACATGCACTGCACTATATGGCATGAAAACCTTTCTGGCATCGAGGTGCACTTTGCTGACGGCTGACCTAGTAATCGATAAGGGATGTCCACTTGCCCTATTGATAATACGATGCACTGTGTAGTAAATGCCCTACGATGTACTGTATGGTAACTAAACCTAGGCGATACTATAAGAGGAAGGTATACATGGGGTGCCGATGTTTAGCGTCGTATACGTAGAGTCTACCGCTGCTATAAGTCTAAGAAAACACAATGTACCTAGAGTCAGTAAGGGCTGGTACAGTGCCGGCCGAAATCAGAGGCTGCCCTGGTTTTCTGAGTATGGACTAAGTTAGGAACGTGGCTTAGCATAGTACTGAGAGCCGTTTTGCATACCGTGATGACTATGGCTACTTATTTCTGCTGGAAGTTTACTATATATTATTCTTAATCTTACTATATAAACGAGTTCAAAAGACTAAGGTATAAGCCTTTTCTGGAGTTATATTGTAATATACTGACTTTCTTATAGCTATAAGCAGTCATTTTAGATAGCTATAAGCCATAACAGTATGAGTATATTCCGAATACTGTAAGAGTTATACTAGCCATAAATGGCCTATGGTAGGAACCTTTTTATAGAAAGCCAAGGCGGCCTCTGATTTCGGCTGGCACTGTATGTATCTGACTTTAAGTATTATATTATACCGATGCTGTGCTGTAAAGCCCCTTGGAATACTGAGAAATCTTTCTGTGCTGACTGGCTAAGGTTAAGCGAATAATTAGAGCCTGTGAGTTATTAAATATCTGATAGTACAATGCGAAGTCTAGTAACTATTGACAGTACAGTATCGGCGGGGAAGTTGTATTGGCCTTTTCGATTACTGAGTTATCTGTAAGTAGAGGATATCTTAATGCCGGGAAAGCTTATCGTGGGGCACATATGCAATATCAAACAGTAGAAAGAGATGCTTTGAGGTACTACAGTACAGTACTAAATGGAATTAATTCTTGTTATTTATGCCTATTTGCTTAGTAACCATGTGTTATTTTTAGCGGATGCGGCTAGGGTGACTGGGCTGTCATTAGTCTTCTTACATATACTAGTATGGTGGGTAAGTAACTATTATTGTTAGCTTATCTCTGTATTTAAAAGGCTTAATGCTACTTTGTGGCAGAAAATTATCCTATCCTTTATATTAAAGAATTATTATTACCTATAGTTTACATATAGCCTTGCTTATTATACGGTGCTTTAATAGCTATACGGTATATGTATAGTTTACTATATATATAATTATAAAAGTTTTGTATTATTCCTTTCTCCCTTTAAGCAACTCCGAGATAACTCTATTATGCCACGCCTCAATGACGATATATTGCATTGGATTACTAAGGGACTCAATCCTCGAGACCTTTGCCGCTTCTTTTGGACCTCGAAGAATGCCAAGAACATTATAGACAAGCCTGCAATAGAGCATATGAGGCATTGGCCTCGTTTCTGGAATGAGTTTGGATGGGCAGATGAAGTTATATTACATGGACAAGTCCCTATCCTTGTATTCCTGGGAAAGAACAAACCATATGGATATCTTCTGATAGTAACTCTAAAGAACAAGACAGTAAAGGGCGGTCTAAGCAATAATGTAGTTGTAAAGAAAGCCCTTATTGCCAGGATCAAGCAATCTCTACTCTCTGACAAGACTGACTAACATGAACTAGAATTCCAATTTGATCGTCTTAGACTGGATATTAGTTATACCTTATTTGCATCTATATTATATGTAAGTAGAGAGATCTTTGATAACGGTCTACCGAAGCAGCTTGAAGTAGCAGTATACTAAGATAAGACTTATGTTATTATGCCTGTCTTTGAACATGAAAAATGCATAATTGTCGAAATACCTGGCTTTGACCTAATTACCATTCTTAATTAAAGTATTGGAGAGAATCCGTGGTATGGAGTGGCGCATTCTTTGGGCTACTGTACTCAAGGCATAGGCTGTGATTAGGTTGAAGCGGCCTTGCTAATTGCGTAATCCGAGGTATAGAGGGGATGGCCAGGTTAGTAGTGTTGGGGTTGGATTGAAACTGTCGGTATATAGAGCTGGACCCTATGTATCCAGGACTTGGGCAGATCAGATTGACTATATATAGTATGCCTAAAGCATTCAGGATGTGAAATTTTAGATTAAAGTTTAAAGAATTGCTTGGGGGTATTTGAATAAGCAAATCGGGGATTCTGCCTTGCTTATTTAAGGTCCCTAGCTCATATACAGTGCTGTGACTGGTGGCCTCTCCTTTAAAGTCGTCGTTTAATGCCTAATTTAAGGCAATGTACAGTACTATACCTTACCAATACAGATTTAAGCCAGTAGGCTAATGTAGGGTGGCAAAGTGTATGGGAGCACTGGCTTAAGTTACTTTTAATGACCTTATAGCTGGGAGGTGTCTGAGGCATTTATGTGAGAATCAGAGTATAGGTGGGCTAGCAATACTGACGTGGCATATACGACTAAATCCCATCTAACTTGGCTCTTCTCTCCTGTTCAACGCAGCCCGGATAGGTCCTCGTTATGCCCTAAGTCTTATAGTATTAAGAACGATATCTACCCAGTGATTTCTCTGATAATTACAAATTAGTCTTATTATAGCTATAAGCCGTGATATTTTAGATACGACTAGTTCTAAGGATATAGGGTTTATAAGGCCACTTGTTCATTACAGTAATATAAGGATCATAGGACTGTTGTTAACTGAGGACACCCTGTATGAACCTTTGGTGGCGTGAGGCAGATTACGGCTGGCTTACAGAAGATCCACTGTTAGCTATGTACCAGATATATCACCCTCGGTTATCTATACGCTGAAAACTGAAGCAAGCGTGTAAATGGGCAATCAATTTCACTGTTGTGAAATATGCAGCACAGTATAATACCAGGACATGCTCTATGTATGTATCTAAATAAGTGAATTGCTAGTTTTAAACGATGTATGCTAAGCATTACTTGTAGGCGCCCTGTTGGCTGGAACAAGCGGCTGGGCGTAGCAATTTGCATTATATTTGCTTGTCTTCCTCGCGAAAACCTTTACCTTTCTTAATTGCTAAGCCATCTTATTATGTCTTTTTATAAAAAGCAGGAAAGAGAAGAAGATAGAGGGGAGATTGCTATATCTACGTTTCTATATAATTATGAATTACATGGAGTTAAAGACGATTATTTTGACGACTGTATCGGATGCGGCTGCCGCGAGAACTTCGATGACACTGTCGATAATAGCAGCCTTGGATTTTGTTTGCTAATTGAGCCGTCTTGAGTTCATTTACGTGATGTCGTAATTGGGATTGAAAAACAAAGCATGGTAAATAATAACTATAGTCTGTAGCTTTTGGCCTTTGATATTGCTGCTGCTGAGGTACGAGCTAAGATCGAGGAATTTCGTGAACGAGCTGAACTTGCGTTAATGGATGATTTGCGACTCTTAGTATCTGATCGCATTTACTGCCGAAACTTAGGGTGCTGCTGTGAGCAGATGAGCGCCGAGTAACCGCCCAGATTAGAACGAGTATATGGAGACAATACATGCCATGAGAGGTACAAGGACCTAAACAGAAAACGCTTTACTTTACCATTACTCGTTATATTGACGTACGCTGATGAAAAGCTGGGATATGAACAGAACGCATAGCGCTGCCCTTTGGTTATAGTAAAGATTGAAATCGGTTGTCTATTTTTGACTCTCTTTGACTGATACTGCACGGACGTTTTTGATGAGGGCGTATGGATTATATAGTAGTCTAGTTACTATTGGCACAGTATAATGTACCCCTTGCTGATAGCTTACAGTTAGACGATGTGTGTATTTAGCTTATTAATGTAAGGCTGTTATGATTAGGTTGAAAATCTGCCTCTTGAAGGGTGAGCCACTTTTGGCCCGTAATTTTAAGCGTATTTGTTAGTATGTAATACTCTGGCACTTGTTCAATAATAAGTTGGCAGCAAGCGTATATAAATACTGTGCTAAGGGTTATTACCTACTGTGTAAGCCATAAGCTACTGTTAAAAACGTCTGTGTGGTATAAGTTAAAGAGGGTTAAAAATAGATAACTGATTTTGATCTTTACTGTAACAGAATACTAAAGAAATAAGCAGATCTACAGACCTCTTTAGATGGTCGAAATGACTACAGTATTGAATACCGATAGCTTCCTCTCCTACAACTATTGTTCTTAATGAAGGATGTTTCCACACCTTAAATGCATGTACCCTAGATACGATGTATAGTACGCAATGGGATTAAGGCAGTAACACTACTGCTAGGTAATAGCCTACAGTCCCGGCTGAAATCAGAGGCTGCTTATTTAATTTAACAAATCTACGATAAGCTATTATGCACAGACCTAGTTATAGCCTGTATAGCGTATATTAGTGTATAGAGCGCTACAGAACTATAATAACATAACCTGTAAATTATTATTATTATTAAAAACAGACCAATGAAAGGTTTAGCCAGTAGATTATCTAATCACAGATAAGCAAGTCTAAAATTAGTCCTAGTTTTTCAGCTTTAAGATAAAGTCTAAGTTAGACTTCTGGCCAGGCATCACTGGTTATACACACTATAAAAGCTACTTAAGCCACATTTAAGGCCTGTGCACGGAAGTTCATCTTTTATTTACAGAATAAGGCAAGCGGCCTCTGATTTTGGCTAGGACTGTACAGTGCCGGCCGAAATTAGAGGCCGGCCTGGTTTTCTACAAAAAGTTTCTAAGCATGGACCATGTTAGGGACGTGGCTTAGCATAGTACCAAGAGCTATTTTGCACCTTGTGATAACTATAGCTGCTTATTTCCGCTGGACATTTACCATTATTATTGTTAATCTTACTATATAAACAAGTTCAAAAGACTAAGGTATAAGCCTTTCCTGGATATATATAGCAATATACTGACTTTCTTATAGCTATAAGTAGTCATTTTAGATAACTATAAGCCATAATAGTGTAATAATATTCTATATAATGTAAAAGCCTTACTAGCCATAAATGGCCCATGCTAGGAACCTTCTTATAGAAAGCTAAGGCGGCCTCTGATTTCGGCCGGCACAGTACTTCTTTTAATAAATTCAAAAACTACTTATGCACGTATACTAGGTAACTTTATGCACTGAAGTGTCTCTACTCTTGATTTTATAAGGAGAGTGTTGTTTTGAAGCGTACGGTGGAGGTGTTCAGTACTGTAGTAGCTCTTGAGAAGAGTTGCAATATACTGTACTGTATGTATATACCTAGATTTAGTGTATAGGAGGTATGGTGCCGTAGGGTGGATGCTTATATGTGCTATGGCATTACTTCGCAGCGCCTATACTTATTCTTATGGAAAAAATATTCCAGTTAGGGGCGCGTTTATTACAGTATATAGATAAGTTGAGTTTTCTGCTGTACAGTAATACAGCATTTACCTATACTTTGCTGATGGCTTATGTTGATGCTTAGAAAGGATATTACAATGTTATGGCGAATAATCAACCCGGCTTCGTGGCCTTTCCTTACGTAGTCTCCTTACTTGCCGTTTTTTTTCGCTAGCATATAAACACGCTCTCTGACTCTT
Organism: Fusarium succisae; assembly: GCA_013186925.1. Taxonomy (NCBI): domain Eukaryota; kingdom Fungi; phylum Ascomycota; class Sordariomycetes; order Hypocreales; family Nectriaceae; genus Fusarium; species Fusarium succisae. Next base: position 37,609 of record JAAOAW010000274.1, on the reverse strand, counting down.
TACTACTTATCTAGTTCCGGTTACATAGAATATATATCTTCATACTTTTGGACCGTGGTCAGACCGAAAAGCTACAGCAAGTCTTCTTATAACATTCTATTTACCTCGCTATGCTTATTTACTCTTTTCTTGCCTTTACCTTAGCTGTTTTAGCTTTGGCTTCGCCTGCGCAGAGTTATGGTCAACGTTTTAGTTGTGGGTATGGAAATGCTATGCCTATTCTTCCTGTTAATGGCGGTCGTAAGTCTTTATTGTACGTTAACTTTTCCCAATCTCTTGTGACTCACTACATTACTCAAAGCTTCTGAGCTCCCCGTCCCTCCTCGAGACGCAACTCTAAAACATATTGCCATTGGTTTTGGAATTCAGAACTATAGTTACACTGACGCCGGCGCTACTCCTCTCGCTGCCGGTGCTTTGGCTATTTTGTATGATGTTACTTTTCTTTACCCAGGCCAACATAGTTCGGATATAACACCTGAGAAATGGACGTCTCTTCCTTCCAATATTCTTAACACCGAAAAAGTCCCCCTGAATCTTACTGAAAATGGCGGTGCCTCGCCAACCCACCCTTTCCCCAAGACACAAGCTCTCGAGTTGAAGAGCATCAGGAAGAACATTTCCTACCTTGGCCACCACTTCTTCAACAGTGCCGGGATCCCCACGTTCGACCTCGACTCGGTCGATCAACTCCTGATTGCCAAAAAGATCAGTGGTATTAAGGCGCCTGCGTCTGCTCCCACTGGCCCTGGAAGAAGTAGCGGTGTTGACTGGCTCTACCTCGGAGATGCTGGTGGAAGCCATGGCGTTTCTCTTGCTTACCGTGTCCTGACCGCAGGTGGGTCTTCCGACGGCTGTAAGGGTAAAGGGATCCATAGCATCTCTTACACGGCGTATTACTGGTTCTACGGTTAAATAGAAGTATCCATTTATAATAGAACATAGGCTTCTTTGGATTCATAAGAAAAAAAACATAGTCGTTTCTAGCATGTTTGGTTGCAATTTTCATAACAAATGTTGAGTTTACCTATGTTAAGCCTAATGCTCTAAAGGCTAGATATAGTTCTGATACTAAAGTATCTTCTATATTACTATTACTTCATTATTTCTATCATAAATCCTCCCGAATATATATAGGTTTATGGTCTAATGATAGTACTATAGGTATTGAAGGCTTAAGGAAGACAGTCTTAACCTGGGACCTCAGTATCGTAGAGAGAACTCTTCTCTTGCAGGTATTAAAGATTCTGGCACAGGGCCCGGGATTCCCAGAAAGGGAAGCGATTCACAAGAACTATCGGACGCCCATTGAGAAACTGTGGCATGTCGGCACTCGCCTGCTGGGTCGAGCATCGTCTTGTGCAAGATCTGTTCCTTCTGATGTCAGTGCGTTTCTTGCTCAGTAGCTCGAGAAAAGACTACGTTTCAATTCCAGTATATAGCAGGCGGGCCTAATGATATATAGAATTGCCATTCATAGGCTCATAGGGTTAGCTAGGAATTACCTCTATTTGGCTTAGTCTAGTACTCTGGAAGGATATAAGGAGAGATTAGTGGTATACTTATATAGTTATATGGTATCAATTATAATCACTATACCTATGTCGGGTTATAGATAGCTTGAAAGTAGCTACTAGCTATAGAACAAGTTTGTCATGTCAATGAATTAGTTTTTAATGATTTCCATTAGGGGGATACATTAATAAACTAAATACACGTACTGTCTAGCAGTAAGCTGTTAGCAAGGGGCGCATAAATACTGTAAAAGCAATACGTCACTGCCAAAACCGCCCGTGCGGTATCAGTCAAAGAGAGTCAAAAGCGGACAACCAATTTCGATCTTTACGGTACCTGAGAATGTCGAGTGCTCACAGAGTCGGGCAAGCCCTATTGAAGATTCTGAAGTAGAACACTCCACAGAAAGCGTGGAAATGACGGCAAAAGTCCCCGTATGAAACACTGAGAGTTTCTTTGATACCTTACGTTCGGAAGAGCTTGATGAATTGGTGGGTGAATGGCAACAGGGAGTCTTTAGCTCTGATGAGGGCGCATCAAGAAACCCGTAGTGAAGCTTGCGCTCTCTACGAACCATGTCCAGGTCGCCATACTTTTCAGAGGGTACCAGCTCAAGAGCAGTCATAGTCAGAGCTTACGGTCTCGAGAAGGGGAGAACCGATGGTGCAGGGGTTCAATGGATGAAGGCTGAAGAGGCATTGACGGAAAGGATTACATGAACGACCTAGGAAGCAAACTGCGGATATTTCGTATTTTATATGTAGACGTATGACTGGCCTCTGTGTTGGAAGTGAAAGAGACAAATTGTAGTTACTTGATGCTGACTGGTGAAAAGTGAACGAATAAACAAAATTTCACCAGTCCCTCTGACCATTCTCTGCTGATGCCTAGAAATTTACTAGTTATTGAACTTTTTGTCACGAGGAAGCTTACTGGCCATGTAAGCAGCCGTACAGGGCACTTACTTGACAAGGATTGCTAGTAACACCTCAGCAGTGGGAGGCCCAAAAGAAGCTCATGAGGCATATAAAAGTAATTGCAGAGCAGCTTATCGACCGGAGAGCACACATAAATAGTTGATTATCCTTATAAGCTTCCCGCTGCTAGTAGTAAAGTCAGGTTACCGATTATCCTGCCACTTCTTCAGATACATAGATGACCGTTCACCGAAGCCAACACAATGGCTGGCTACTAGTAGAGGAGGTGTAATGAAATAAGGAGTACTACCTTGTAATGTGAGAGGGTTACAGGATTATTCATGCCAGGCGTACTACTTGTAGAGAGGCAAGTAATCATGTAAGCCTCTCTATGTTCTCTACTAGTAGGTGGAAGCCCAAGAATGCTTCATTATCCTTATAAGCTTATCTCTGCTAGTAGCAGAACCAGGGTACCTATTACCTACAACCCGTTTTAGCTAAGAAAACGGCTTATGGGGGTCATATTCTGGCTGGCTACTAGTAGTTGATGTGTAACGTAATAAAGCAGTTGGTATTACTCTTTAGCTACTAGTAGAAGTAAGAGGTAGGTTTGCTTCTATCTACTAGTAGAGAGGGTAAATTGATTATCTCCATAAGCGAATCAGCCTAGGCCTACTACTAGTAAATGGAAGCTCATGGGTGCTGTGAGGGGATAATCAGAATGGATTATGGAGCAAGGAGTAAGATTTTTCTTTACTAGTAGCGGAAGCGCGACCGAGGCAAATAATATAGTAAGCAGCTTTGAGTTCTTCCTTTGTAGCGCAGAAGGCTTACAATATTAGTAACCCCTAATGAAAATCATTAAGAACTACTCCATCCGCTTCGCTGACTTGGTCTGTAGCCAGCAGCTACTTCCAAACCATCTACGATCGGACATATGTAACGATGATCACAACGGATGCTGCAACGACTTGCGCGAATGCAAAAGCAGTCCCCCAATCTCCCCCTACCCCCCCTCCAGAGTACTAGGCTGAGCCAAATGGAGGCAACTCCAAACCAAGCACACGAGACTCTGAACGGCATTTCTATACGCATTCTGTCTGTCTGCCATCCTAGAATGAAGTGTATGCCTCTCATCCAGGTTGTTCCCTGGAACTTTTGATATGGAAGAGGCAATACGACTTGGCTCGAACCCCTAAGGAAGTCAGAATATGATTTCTCGAGAGGGAAAGGGGGAAATAAGACGCCATGCATACTTTATGTCGTAGATGCAGCTCTCTTGCGCTAAACCTTCTAGTGTATACAGCCCATTTGCTCTTGCTGGGTCTCGGGCACACTCCTTCAGATGAGGTAGGAACAGAAGCCGCTTGCGACGCTGCTCTGCCTCCTCTGCTTCAACCTTGATACAAGGCTGGGACCATTCCTGAGTACCAGTCAGGCATTGTTCACTATGCTGAGATTCGTTTAAGCATGGATCGTTGAGATCGAAGTACAGATCGGTCGGATGCCTTACTATTATCCTTTCACATTCTTCTGAGACATTCTTGAGGTCGATTGGATTCATGCGAATGGGATAACGACCATCTGGCTCGACAAAACCGGCAAATTGACACTATTCTTTCAACCTTGTCAAGTCTCAGCTCTAACATGATGTATCGAAGCTCACGTTGACCTCCAGCACTTCGGTGATTCCGAAGTAAGGCAACCATCTCTTCCACCAACCCAGATACTGATAACATGTATCAATTAATCTCTGATAGATTTCGTCATCAGATTCGCAAGCACTGTTCCAAGGCATTGTCGCCTCGTATATTGGTTTCGGGTTGCCAGTGCGATTCCGGTTCCTGGTACATCTGATCATGCCTCTGGCCTTCGTTGGTCTTCGGCATGGTACAAGAATAGCGTACTGTCCTTGGTTGTGGCTCTCTAAGCAGAGGAAACAGCCTTGCCCCGCATGTTCTCGCAAGTCGGGTAGGTCTTTTGCTTCCTGTGGGTCGACCTGGTGTTCGACATCTCGCATATGGATTTTAGAAGGCATTTCGAATGAAAGAAAAAAAAGTAGTAAATTACTAGTTGGAAGATGACTCCTTTTTTATAGGAGTTTAACACGAGAATGAGCATGAGAAGACTCTTATTTGTGATTTACAAACTGATGCCTGGGGCCGTGCATATATCTCCGTCGTGGCTCGACGTGATTCGATGTGGCTTCGCATGGCTGACGTGTCGCATTCTACCAGGTTTTCCCGCATAGAAATCTGGTGAGTTTGTCGCCTTTTCTGACCGGCTAAGTTTGTAATCCCAGGGTGCCGGTGCTTATGGCAGCCTTCAACTTGCACCCCTAGCTTATTACAGAGCACTGTCTTGCTGCTTGGTCAGTGCTAGTTCTGGTAGCGAACTTCTTGAGCCGGGTTTCGTCCATATTCTCGGAAAACCCCAGCCATTGAGTCTTCCTACATTGGGGTTCGTCGTCTTCGTCGAGCGGACTTTATTGGCGAAGTTTCCGCGACGATGATTATTCGACGAATTCGGCTAGTCGCGTCCCAATTTTGCCTTGCACGGCCTTGAACTGGGCTTACATAAAGAGCCAAGTTCTAGGGACTAAAACAGGCCCCCAACCCAGCGAGCCCGCTTCTTCGTCCCAGTTCATGTGCTCTGTCTGGCACGTGCGCCTTTGATCTAGAGGGATGCACGCTCACTTCACGGCGCGTCTGGGATGAACCTTTTGTGCCCTCCAAGTCATGGGTACTGTTTCGGGAGCTATGCTATATTTAAGCAGCGAAACTTCAGGCGCTTACTTAAGTAAATAGTGATATGAGGTTCCAATTTGTCGCACCCAGCACGAGACCCTTTGGGCCCCGGAATTGACCGCCAAACCCGCTGCAACACAACAAGGCACAGTTTTGGGACCTTGCAATATGCCAGCCCAGGACATGAGATAGTACCTTGCGTCCTGGATCAGTTTTTAGGATAGCACATAATACAATAAGTTTTTGTGGTAGCGGAGGCATCATAAGTAGAATGCAATCCGGGCTACTGGTAGAGGAGATAGAAAGAAGCCTATGAAGCGTTTGATTATCTATATACCACCATGCTATCTATGAATCCTGATTCCAACTCCCAACAATCTTCTGTAATGTGGCACCAGAGACACTACCAATAATCTGCCTAGACCCGTCCCCAATCGCTATATTTCTTGCCCTGACTAAACCTCTGCCTTCCAAGATTATTGTCTGTTGGCTATTGTTACCAACACTGATATTCTCCATGGCAAATGTCTGAGTAGGGAAGGTCTGTTCGTTGGCTTGGTTAAGCAAGGCACAGTCTATACGCTGCGTTGAGTTGGTTTGAGTGGTACTTGTAAACTCCGAGTCTTCATTGTGCAGAGCATCTTGTTGAGTTGAACTCCATGAGTTAGTTCGAGTTCCTCGTATCTGCTCTTGTAGCAGGACAACAGACTCTATTAGCAATTTGGTAGAGTTTTCAAGTGTCAAAAGAGCGGCATTCTGGAGACGGATAAGTTTTCTCAGAGTATCTATCGATGATTCGCCAGGATCCTATAAGTCCACCCATTAACCTTCCACTATCGAGTCCGTTATATACTCTACTTACGTATGCTTGCTCACAATCGGGTTCGTCTCCTGACTGATTTATATCTGTGTGAATATTCAACGAGCTTCCTGGTCTGATAGTGATGTTTGGGTTTTTATCAATCATTCTGTTTGCTATAGGTGATAAAGGTGCCTTTAGTTGCCAAGATCCAGAGATAGAATGAGCTCTACTGAAGAAGTGCAAGATACTGCGTATTTATCGACCTTCAGCTTCCGCAACGAGCCCTCAAGTCAAGGCATCATGGATTGCTACGATCAGTAATGTCAGCACTAGACTCAAATACTTTTTGGCTATTCTTTTGACTGTGCATGTATAAAGATAGCGCTTGTCGCAACCCATTGCACGAGAGTGTAAAATCTAGGGAAGGAATGCTAATCTTATATTTTTGATTACTCTCTATGACGCTAGTGATACTAAACTGTAATGCCACCATGAAGCGAGACCGTAAAGAGGCAGGCTTAATGAAGAACTCGTATTATTTCCTAGCTACTAAAAATCCATGACGATATGCTTGCTAGCTACTACTTATTCAAGAATAAAGTATGAATCAGAGCAGAAAACCGGCGGCGCCTTAGTTCGAGGCCATAATCTAATGTATTTGGAATTCATCTTAAGTATATTCAAGACCATCCTGTGGTCAACTACGTCAACCCTGCGGCTAACATCGGCAAAATAAAATATCCTTGCGACGCTAGCCGAAGATGAAATCAAGGTCTCTCGGGGTTAACGGCGCCGAAATTCATGGAAATACATGGAAACTCATAACCATTGGAGGACTGCATGTACTGACTTACTCATACTGATAATAAGATGTACTCGTACAGAGTCTCTGCCGTACTAGGCAATCCTTTGTACCAGTGTAACCATAACAGTACTCCCTACTGGTTCCAACCAGTCTAGCCTTGTACGGCCCGAGATCGGTACAAATTTTATACCAGTCGCATTGGAATGATCCATTTCTTCAACTAGTCCACAAATCGAGATAAACCAGTACATTCTCTTTACCAGGCCTGACTAGCTACCCGACTAGTCGACTCATACTATTATGCACTTCGACCAGAATGTAAAGGTCTGCTCTTACTGGTCAACTCCTTGCTTTCAGGGGTTTCGTTCGAAGGCCAAGCGTTCACTCTCTACTGTCAACCTGATGCAAAGTTAATACTTGTGTTCTACGCCCATCGTAATTTTTTCCGCTTTCTTTCTTTGATCTAATGTATCAGATTTTCGGTCCGCATCACAGTTTAGTCCCGGGCGCGGCTCGTGAAGGACCAGTCTGTCTTCGTGGTACGGAGCACAAGGTTTGGGCCAAGCTACTGAGTTTATCTGCGAAATAATCCCGGTACGTTCCTTTTATCAACTATTATGCAATTTCGCCCCAGTTCAAGAGCCTGGACATAATTTGCCTCTGAACTCATTTTTTGTAAATGGAGTTTCATCTTTTGTTTTTCAAGTTGGTTTCCTTGAGCTGTTGCATGTTGTCTCGACGGCTAAGACACTAGTAGTACAGTGCTCACTCTTGGTCAGCTCTCCCCGCAACTCAAGATCTACCACCAACCTTAGGCACCTGCATGAACCCCTGACATTTGTAATATGAGATGTGACAGCCTGATTTACAAGAACCAAGCCCTTGTCATTCGATAGGGTTTGCAAGGGCTGATATTGCCATCTTGGAAAGGATATGATATGAACACTAAACATCAGTTTCTACAGGAATTATATAAGACACAATTATAGAAAGGAGGAAGGAGGAACAACTTCATAGGGGTAAAGAACGAAAAGATTTTACTGTGATACCTTTCTCACGCCCGTTATAACGAAAGGATTCTCACCCTGATAGCCTCGCTTACCCATGGTTTCAGGCGAGCTTGTACTTGCATGATTCTCGCAACGCCATGCAGCAGCCAAGTCTAGCAAGCCAACAGAATTATTGAATTCTTAAGAAGCGGTGTGCTTTATATGCAGTGCAACGATATCAGGCTACGACTTGCCCTGCCACCTCACTTCGACTAGAATGCTTGTAAGTTATTTTTAATCCATGAAAGAGCGGTATTGAGGGGCCAGTAAGGTTGGATTAGAAGTGAGAGAGTAGAAGAGCCTCCTGATGTGTATTTAAGATGCTGATATCGCTCCGAGAATATGTGCTTACACATAGTATTTTTGCGAGAGCACAATGTCTTCTGAGAATCCACCTAACCATCAAGGAACGGTCATCAGAGTTGAAGAACGCACTGTCATAACTCGGACTCGAACTTCACGCAGTAAGTAAATAGACAACGGCCGTATGCAATTCGCTAATACTTGCGATTAGGACAAAGAAGTCCAAACGACTATGGCACTGGCAATCTTCAATACCCGAGTTTTGCCCCCAATGATGTGGCTCTTTGCAAACCCAACTTTAGCTCTCAACAAGATGATAGCTTGAGTTCTTACTGGAAACAGTTGCAATCGTTGCTCAAAGATGAAAAGTCCACCTAAGAAGATGAAGGATATCGAAAGAATTAGCTAGGAGACACTGCTACAGAAAAATTGTGTTTTGTTTTGTTGTCTAAAAGCTTGAATAATTTCCGGATAAAAGAAAAGAAAATTACATAAATTCGGACCCGGTTTCTGGACGCTTATTAAGCCATTGTTACATCTGGCCAAGTCTGAAGCTTGCAGTGTAGTAGGGAGACATCAACATTCCTCAGTACAGGTATCCTCAATCAGTCAAGTTCCCTGGTTTCCTTGCATACACCAAGTATCTGAGTACCTGTTAGTCTACGCCTATGGTTTATAGCGGGAGGGGTCGACCATACGTAGTCCAGTAACCATGAATCTTAGTACTGCAAAGGTCCCTTCTGGCTCCGGCCAGAATGACACTCACTTCGTCCGGAGTCAACCCATGTCTCGTCAGCAATCCCATTGAGATTCCTTCAAGGTTTTTTTTAAGCATGTGGCAACTCCAGTTTCCTAATTCTTTATACTGTTGGAGCTTTGGCCAGCCGTTCATGGGGATCTGCTTCTTGATCTCCCTTATGTCGATAAAACCTGCATCCTCAAGCATGGACTTAAACATGGGGGCAACAGTAACAGAGCGACCAGCGGTGCTGGCAGCCTTTACCACAAGTTCGGACCACGTAAGAATGTCTGTGCCATGAATCGTGTGGTCGTCGCTCGCAAGCGGATAAATATTATCTTGGACTTCGATGTATCCCCCGGGCTCAAGATTACTACATGTAAAGCTACATTAGCATAGACATCCCTATCGTGGTAGAAACGTACTTGAAAGCTTTAGAAAAAATATCCGGCCAGCTTTTGAAGCTTGCGATCATACTCCGGATGAATATAAAATCGAACGGATGCTTATAGGTCCAATCCTTCTCCAAGTCATCTATTTCGAATATACAATTAGGAGGAACCCTATATTGATGGCGTTCAGTAATGAGGCTATCAGTATTTCATAGTAAAGCATACATGTTGGGTTGGATTGGACTGAGATCCACGCCAAGGACTTCCGCCTCTGGGTGCTCATCCGCTGTGCCCACGGTCAGCAGCTCGCTCGCACCGCCTTGGAGGGTTTTATACATACCAACTTCCATGGCCCATACACCAGTCCCTGTTCCTACATCGAGAATTCTCCTCCATTTCTTTGGAGGAGCTTGGTAGAGCTTATGGTCATTCACCAGCATCCAGATATGGTGAGTGATATCGTTTCGGGGTTAGCAAGGTGATTTCAGCAGGCATAAAGTCGGGACTTACCCAGTCTTTCTTTTTCATCCTGTACATGTCAGTGGCTAGCGTCAACTTATCCTATCATTATACGTACATCGTCGTTCGGAAGCAAATACTCTATCCAAACACACTGTGAGTAAGTTAACCTCGAGGAGTGAGAGGACAACTCACCTCCACCTGCATGATTTGTATACCTTCTACCATTCTCTTCTCGATATTGGAGTACACTGGAAGTTATCGATTGGATCGAAGAAGCGTCATCTATGGCCTGTAACCAGGTTAGTCTGGTTAAGAATTTAGAGACAAAGGGCATACCTCGTCCGTACCCGAATCATCAGCCGGTTGGTCCTCGGGCTCCAAAATATTCGTCACTGCGGGATCATCTAACTCAGCCATCTCCAAAGGACGCTGACAGAGAAAATCGATGAAAGTACAGAAGACATGTGCCGAGGATTGAAGGTGATGCAGGTTGTCTGCGGCTCTTTTCTATCCTACTATATCTAATAAGGCTGATCAAACTTCGTTGGTGGTGCAGGGTATAATATTCAGCTGGCCCAAACAGGAAAGAACCCTTGCCTAACCAGCAAGTTTCGTTGGAATTACCAGCCACCATGAAACTCATTGGTGGGTGCCAGGGTTCGGTGTGATTAGCTCCACATAACTTTTGTACAAAATGTAAAAAGTTGAGTTGACTTTGTGGCAATTTGTCGGAAATTCCCTCAACTTCAAGCAAAATCGCAGCTTCTTTCTTGAATTTTATCCAAAAGCCCCACCGTCTCCCTCAAATTCCTGCATTGTTGAGTTTTCTTTCCAAAAGTGCGAGCAATAAGGATCCTTTTCTTGCTCAGTTTTCTTGGTCTGTCAACTTGGACTAAAGAGATATGGCGAATGCAGGACCAACAACCCAAGGCGCAAAACCTCTCGACGAGAAGCGTCGAAGCCATCTCATCAAGGTCACCCAGGATATGTTTACCCATCTCTCTGACGATGCGGACCTTACGTTGATACAGGTAGCATGGACATTTAGGAAATATGTAACCGAACCACAAGGACGTCAGAAACCCAGCAGGCTCCCCAACATCATTGCCGACATTAGAGAAGGAAGGCCAGGTCCAGCATACACTGAAGCCCGTATCTACAAGGAGGGTGCGAGTCGCACAGAAAACGCCTTCCTTGCCGCATTGCAAGAAGTTCCCTTGACTAGCTCAACGAAGGAGCTTACCGGACGAGCAGAGGCGATATCAAAACACGGAGGACAGCACGCTGTTCATGCATACAACGCAGTGGAAGATTCCCTGAGAAAAGGTAGCATTGACAAGGCAAGATCGCTGTTATACGACTACGGGGGAATTCAGGCCCTGACGATTTACGCAGTCACCAAGTCGTCCCATCCTGCGATTGCCAAGGTGATCTGCGACATGTCTCCGGATCAAATCTCATGTGTGCTTAGCTGCATCAGCAATGTTCGTCTTCATACCAATGTGTCATACATGATTGACACGCTGTTTCGGACCAAAGCGAGGCCACAGTTCAAATCTAAGAAATCACATGTCGGCCGTGCGCCGCGGACAAAAGTGAAGTATCGTCAGTACGACGAGGGCATACTTCCTCCAGCTTCCCAACCAAGCGATTCTTTTACCAGTCCTAACGAGGCCCAAGAAATGCGGCGGCGGGGTGGACTATTTGCGTCTTCTTTCGAGAACACAGAACACGCGGAGAACGTATCACAACACCAGGCAACGTGTGTCATCGGAAAACAACAGCTTGGCCAACCATCTTCCCGGTCTATTTCATACGCTCCGGAGACCGGCGTGACAGTGGATGATGAATCACCAAGTCAGATGGTGGAAGAGAATGATGATATTCTTGATCCGGGGTACAACCAATTCTCTGAACACGACCTGAGTTTGTTTCTGGAGGAAAACTTCCACTTTCCTATAAACCCTTGAATTAGGTGTAGGATTCCGAATAGAACGAGAAACAGACTACTGAGGCTGGCTTGATCTGGATCTTTCCTCTTCCAACATGTGTAATTGTATCGAGGGCGAGCGAACATGAACCGACCGTCGGAGCACTTCCGGAAAAGGTGATGGGAACTATATGCGTATTTGCAGATATGGTCAGAGAGGATGGTCCTTCTACACGAACGATATTTCCTGAGCCTTCTTCCCGTCTGATCTAAGGCTTGTCAGTATTATTCGGCAAGGTACGAGGATAAAATAAATTCCCGCGAGACCTTTCCAGCTTGCACCAGGGCATGCGCCAACGACGTTATGGCTATCTTGAGGGTCGGACTCGCATCGCCTATCGTCGATATGGTCTCGTTTTCCGCTCTCTTCTGCCATCCTGCTTGATCGAGGCCTTCAATCAACGCTTTACGGAGGTGTTCTTCAATGACGAAGCGTTCTTGTCCGACCGCATCGAATTCTGTCGCCATGGTGTCGTTGTAATACTAGAGAAAGATAAGCTACGTAGACCTTCCAGGTGATCATCATCTCTACCAGCTCAAGGGTTTCACAGCTTTTTCCTTTTGTGTGTCGAGACCGCTACACCCTGTTCGTTAAAAGCAAAGAAATCGGAATGGGTCGGAAGTTTCCACCGGTTCGGAGTGGAATATCTGCTGCTCTCGCAAAATGGATAGCAATTTTCTGTGCTTCGTCGCTTGCGCAAAACCTCGTGATTGTATGCACTGCTACGAGGAGGAGACTCTGAGCCGAAGTTGTGATAGCCTCGAATTCTTACTCCGCTTGAGCATATTTTCTCAAGCCGGAGTTTACCCGACTGTCGCTCGTTGGAGTGGAGCTACACTGTGTAGGGCACAGTATTCCAGCAAGAGTTAGTAACATTTTTTGGATACCAGTTTCTAGCCACTAACTAAGTTCTGTCCGCTGATTTAAGCTCTCAGCCACAAGTCTCAACTGCAAATAACACATCTCAGTTTCTAACCACGTACCCTGGAGAGGGGAGCTCAACCAACTTTGGTATCAGGTTTAGAACAAACAAAGCATGGCACGTGTTTAGAATAGTGTTTATAGGGTATTCTGCTCATATACCTTGTCTTGGAATACGTCTTTCTTGGGAGTACGAGGTATTTCCTACCTCGGATAGACTACGTAAGATAGGCATTGACAGCTGTAGGTCGCTTTACGCCTTCACGGCCACTTTAGCACATTGGGATTTATGCAGTAGTCAAACTCGAAATAATATCGATACTAAACTTAATCCGTGTTCTCGCTAAGCTTGGCATGGCCGAACCTTTCAATAGACAGCCTAGCTCTACACCTTCTGTTGCCAGCACAGCTCCTAAATCTATCCGAATACTTTGTACCTTGAACTTCCCTATTGACTTGGAATTCTACCCATTTCTGTGATAAAAGTTTACCTTACTGTTGGCGTTGAGCCTGTAAAATCTTTCCTACTTCTGCTTCAATTAACTTCATTATCATAGGCATAGAGGACGTGATGACCTTTGCTATTGAATCCTTAAGAATTTGTGGGAGTCCTGCCTTAAGCTTGCTGAGTTTGTCCTCCACACTAGAAATACGTGATTCGAGATTTGTTGCACTATGACTTATTCCTGCAATACTGGCTACTATCTGTTGCCTATTCTGGGTATTCTTAGTTGCCGTTGATTTGACATAAGTGGCTAGCGGCTGCTGTTCCTATGGTACCGGGGTATTTTGCTCGTTGCAAACTTTTACCATTTCTTTATCCGCCTTATCTCTCCCCATCATTTGTCGAAATCTCGTCATTGTGAGCATGCAGATGCCTTTTTTATTAAGTTCCACACAGCAATATGAGCCAGGTGCTATGTCAGGCCGAGCTGCATTGTGTACTTTAGGCTGCTGTGTGGCAACGAAGTGGAGTTTCACAAGGTCTCCGGCCTTTAGGTCTACCTTGTCGAACTGAGCAGATGACTCTTGCATGTTGCAAGAACCCGGGGTCTCGCAGTAGTCTTTAGCGATTCCTTGTCCGATACTCGTACCCGCCCTTAGTTCACGGATAAATCTGTTGTTCACTTTATTTTTAACGCAAACTTGATACCCCTTCCCTGATCTTTTATAGCTAATAATAACCTCATCTTCAGCTAACTTCATTGTTGTCTAAGGATACTGAACAGCATTAGATGCGGAACTATGGTTTGAATCCGGCAGTGACGTAAGTAAGTTTCTCGCTGCGTCGCATTCTTGATCGGCCTGCTTGGCTATATTTAGCGCGTTTTGATAAGCTTGCACAGCCCCTATGACGTTGTTGGCACTTCGAGAGTTCTGGACTCTGTTATTTGTATCCTCGAGCTTTTTCTTTAGTTTATTGACCATTGAACTTTTCGATCTGACCAGGTCGATGGCGTCACTTATCTGGGGTTTATTTGCTGATTGGCCGTTAAGACTTTGTAGGAGGGTCGTGATGCTGTTAGAAATGGATTTCATATCCGTGATAACACCATCTAAGGTCTCTTTCTGATTATCTAGCTCCCCCTGGATGTTTTGTAGGAATTTCTTAGCACTCCTGTCTGACTACTTTGATGGTAAATGACTCCTCTTCAGGTAAGTGTTTATATTTTCAATCAAGCTTTTAATCTTCTCTCTGGCGCCTTGGTCTTTGACGTCGTTCTTTAGAATATCTTCTTGTTCTGCTATGTTACGGAAGGTTTGACACTACCATTCCACATTTATGGTCCATTGTGGGCTACTTCCAGATGCATCATTACTAAGCTCTAACTTCCCTATTTTTTCGTTTATCTCCTCTACGACGCTGAGTACAGCGCCATCGTCGGGGTCTTTGCTAAGGTTGATCATGGAATCCGTAGCCTCTGAATAGAGCGTTTTAATGGCGCTTGGTGGCTTAGGAACGACGCCTTCTCCTGGTTGTGCGTCCTCCCAACTCCTACCATCCCATTCTCGCCCGAAGCTGACTTCATCCTTGTCGATGCTAACTTCAGTAGCAGCTGCACAAAGCTCTATTTATCGTTAGCAAAGTGCCTTGTTCAGGGGGAAGGGTAAAAGGCTAGTACCATTGAGTGCCTTAGATGCATCGTGGCGGAATGCGAAGACGGGATGCATGGTGGATATAATTTTCCTGAATGCAGCAATCTTGGCCGCGCCATTAGCTTCTGAACTAACGTTGAGGCGTTTATGAGTAGTGGTGCACGACATGATTCTCTTGATTTCTGCGCTGCTGTCAATATAAGCACTAGCTGATGGAATGCTCTAGCTTTGCTTGAAATGGTGCATCTTGATCTTCAGGTCTACGACTTGCTTTAATTTGTCAATATCGTCTGCTGCAACTTTGTTGGCTGGCTTGTCATCGAGACTCTTATACCTCTTAGCGGCTTCGGCGTACTGAGGGCAGAAGAACTCCAATGGGATAATCCATCGGTACAAATCCCTTTGCAATTTGCCCATCTCCTTATTCTGTTCTATGATAGTAACGTTGTGGGTGTTTAGCCTTTTCAGTACTTCCTCATCTTGAGGATTCAACTTCAGAGCAACCATATTATCGGTTGCTTTCTCATAGATGTTGGCGATTTCCTGTGTTGGTTCTTCTACCGATGCTTCTGTAGGTGGCGTACCGTCATTATTAGGAATGGCGTTAAGATCTACCAACCCTTCCTACTCAACCACTTCTAAGATGTCTCTCTGGCTGATACTTTTCTTGCGGGCGGCACGCATGAGTGCTTTAGAGTTTCTAGTAAGCTTATGGGTTCTGTCAACAAGGAGCAGAAGGACATACTAATGAACGCCTTCCTTGCACTTTGCTGCAACGTGGCTTCGCCATGCGACAGATATGGCCGGACGGTGCAGCCCCGTCGCCGCCAACTTCTCAAAACTTCCTCTGGTGATGAATCATCCTTCACGCCAAGTATATTATCATACGAGTTTTCACCGAAAGCTAAAATTTCGTTTACTAATTGTTGCGCTGCGGCTTTGAGTGCTCTGTCATCTGGTTGGCTCAGAGCCGTTGCCGCTTTGGTTGTGTCTAGTTCATTATCGATCCGAGTATTGAATAATTTAGGATCTTTACTTATGAGAAAGTCATCGCATATTTTTTTTAGCTTCTTATCTAATGAAGCCTGATAAGAAGAGATGCTATTCAGGCCTGAAAGACCCGCTTCTAAAATGGAAACTGGCGGAGTTGCTACGGCGGCCATTGAGATGAAAGTTAAAATGTTGTAGATTTAGTGTGTTATTTGGTTTGCTCTAGATTTGGTTGGTAGAGTAAGAATTCGGGACAGGCTATCTCATCTACAGGAGCCCTTTTTATGTTCAAAATGTGAATATAGTAGGCTGACGCCTAAGCTATAAATAGTAGTAAAGAAGAACTTATTTTTAGCTCGTAGATATAAGAAGGGCTGTCTGTAACCAACCCGACGTGTCTAAATATAGAGCAAATCCTAAATTAAACTCAAGTTCATTAGAAGACTAAGCAGCTGTATACTACTTTGGATTACAATTTATACGCTGTAAATTGCAGTTCATATTGCACTAAACTTTATGTAACCAGGGTCAGAGGTTAACGAGGGAAGGTTATTTTCTCCTTCTCCTTCTTCCCTTTTGGATTGCTAAGAGCTTTGAAATCCTTTCTTTCTCGCCGGATTACTTTTATGACGCCAAGGGAGACTTGACCCTTGAGCGGTATAAGCGATATTGTGGCAGTCGAGGAGTGCCAGGTGGATAAGAAACTGGCTACTAAACTAGTTACAGTGAGTTCTTTAGTTGGGTTCGTTGTGCAGTCCGTGGAGATACTTGTCTGGGGCGCAGAAGTTACTGAATCGCCGGTTTCATCGACATAGCTGGTGAGCCGTTGTTAGGTTCGATCCTCCATTGAAGATACCATGAGAATCTGATGGCTGTTCTTGGCTGTTTGAGACCAAGAGCCAGTACTCGCGCATTGTTCTAAGCTTCTAAATGAAAGTCATCGGATACATCCAGCACATACAGTACATACAGTATGTACAGTATAGGGCTGAAAGCATTTACAGTATATACTAACTTTGTTATTTTCTGCATCTGACAAGAGTCGCTTACGGAAAAGCACCCTACGTTAATGATGGGATCTATAGAAAAAAACTGACCGGTGAACGAGGTCGTGATAAGGCAAGTAATCGAACAAAAGTCTATCTAATTGGACTGTACATACTACTGTATACTCTACAGTAGTAATACGATGTATAGCAATATGTATTAGCTTATAGTCTTTGTCTTTTATCTAAGACTACTAAATAATATCTAGCTCCCTCCATAATATAGCTTATGGCGGGATTAGAACCAAAACGTGGAATTAGAATAGCGGGGCGGTTCTCTTACGCTAATTATTGCCCCTCTTTACTTCCCGTTCGCCTGCTTATGTTCTTACAGGCCATAAAACCCAACGCGATTCACTTCTTTCAGATAGTCTATAGTGCTGCTAATGGCAACAGCTTTGATGCTTCCCTACAAGACATGCAGCGGCAGCGGCGGATGAGATATCATGGCGTTCCATATCGTTGGAACTTGCCGGGCCCTCTTTATTATGTATATCTTCACACACGCGGATGCAGCGCAAGACAGGGTTCTCACTCTGTAAGATATTATCTACACTTGGATATTTTGGCAGCGATGAATCTAGTGTAACCCGTACGTTCCCCCAGTACCTTGGGTACGGGATACTGTGATCATATAAACTGTCTGCCTATTTACAGGCAGGGCAGGGTAGCCTGGACTGCCTCTGTTGGCCCGATGGATGATAAAATTTTGGAAACACCTTACAATGATGCAAAGGGCAGTGTCTTTGAAACTTCGAGACTGGGTCAGGATAAAAGTGATCCGGTACCTGTCCGAGGAAGATCTAGAGCTCTTGCTACTGGAAGAATCTCTACAGCAGGGAACTTATGTGAGATGCAGACCCCAGATCTACGGCAATCTTTCTTAACTGATATATGAAGTGTCTTCTTGGGAACAGTTGCATTGGCCAATCATCGTTGCCTCTGATTATGAACAGGTTGCGTTCGAAGTTGGTAGCCAGGTTGGGCATATGAGCTTCGTTCTGGGGTTCGCTTTGACCGGAAGGAACCACGTCTCTATTTTTTTCTAGAAAGGCCCGGCGGCTATTATAACATGTTTGGAGTAGGGGATGTGGGGGCATTCTGGTGAAGATGTTGCCGAACTCGCCGTCTGATATATCAAGGTGGATGATTCGAGGGGTGCTTGCTGCTAATTTCCAGACCTCTAGATGAAGTTCAGGAGGCAGCCTCGAGAATAATGGGAATAAGTTTATAGTGTAAGGAATGAAGATAGACGTAGCTAATTAACTACCACAATAACGTGACGGTGTGGTCGGTTGGGTCTTGATGCATCGAGCGGATGAATGGACTTTTTATTCTGGAAGAAGTTGTAGTACATTGCAGTAGCAGTAAGAGACATTACATGCGAGAGACACAATACAACATGTTCTAAATTTAGGGTATGTACTATTTTGGTGTTTCTTTTTGTTTCTATGTTTAGATGTATTTAGATGTGGTACCTTGTTTGATCGGACTCTATCTTATGATAAAGAAAAATAAAGTTATTTTGATCTAAACTAGACGATTAATAGTTCTAATTTTATCTTACACCCTTATAGAGGTTCAGTAAAGCTATTCCACGATGCAAAATTGTGCCTATACTATAATGTTCTATGCAATGCCCTGTACGTTTCTGGACGTTGCACACAAAAAGCATAAATAGCCCTATTCCCAATAGAGTGTTAGGAACTCCATAAGGTTAGGCACACAGATCAGAGATAAATCTGGAAATCTACTATGGCGTCGATACTTAACCAGGGCAAGAGAAAAGCAACGAATCCGGATGATGACGACTAACGACGCGTACGACTGAGACAGGAGCCGCGGCGGGTCCATGGTTTAAACCTCTAAAAGGTACGAAGCTACAATCAACGGGCCTTGCCAGAACGCGTTCATCCTGATCTCGTGCTACAGCCACTAAATCTCAAATAATAAGAAAAGACACTCCCTGCTCTTGGGTTCTAAAGCAAAAACCCTTCTTATTATCCTGATTAAGGCAATAGCCCCATTAGTCCGGTCAGCGACATCCTAATGAATGATCAGGAGGTCAGCTTTGCAACACCGACGCGACGGTCTAAAATCCTATTGGGTGTTAATCGTGGCCCAATGCATTCTAATCCCGCTGGGTCTTCGAATGTAGGGTACTATAGCTCAGCTACTTCCGCCAATCATACATACTACTTTGGAGATAAAACGGCCGAAGTCACGTATGATGGACATCATTTCAAATTGGAGATAGGCAGTCACCAAAATCTTAAAAGATCTGGTACCGATCATTCGTCCATATCAACTCAGCATGTGTACCAAATCCAGGATATGAAGATCAAGGTGGAATCTGATGGCCACGAACTCACCATGACCACAAGTGCTAATCAAGAATCCGTGGTGAATGCAGACACAGAGTTGCCCGACAGTGCAAGTCAGCTACCTCAGTCCACCATCGCTCAGAATAACCAACAAGAAAGAAATCTGTTTTGCCACGGGTCTGTGAGTATCCTTGAGCCCTTGAGCCCCTTTGTCTTATTTTTTCTGACTCTGAAGCTTTAGATTTTTGAGATTAGAGGTCAGCTTGAATTTGAAAGCGTGTACTGCTACTTGATGATCGTTGATAGGGATGAATTTCTTGATTACGTGCTAAAAGAAGTTGGACTTGAACGTGAGCCATATATACACCTAAATCTCGACAGAATACCGGGTGTGCGCTACACAGAACAAATTAGTAACCTTTTCTATCTCATTCGAGATTACGAGGGAGTGGAGCTTGATGCTGTCCTTGACACAAGGATTATGAATAAAAATCAATATACTATGCCGATTATGCTAAATGTCTACGGTCCGAAAGCAGATGGTTACAAGATAAGGGAAGTCTTTAAGAGCTATAGTACTATTCTATTTAAGCCTATGTACGTACTACCTAAGTTCGGTTATGGGGTTTAATGTAGTGAGGATAGAGGCAAACTGTTCTTTTACTGCAGATAGTTGTGTCTCTTGGCTGTTTTGAACTATGAGTCGATAACAAAACAGAACGAGTGGAAATACAAGTGGAATCAAATGACATGGCAGAAGAAGGATTGGGATGACTTGGGGGCGAAAGTCAAAGAGCTTACTAAAGGTGCAGTCCAGTTTCCTTTGGCCATTGACGCATTAAAAAGCTGGGGCTCAAGCTTGCTGGAGATTTAAACAACAACATATATGCCCGTATGTTATGTAGCGCAGTATGAAACGATCAGACAGAACAATTGCTTACGTATCTTTGATCATAGCCTATGTGCCTGATAACAGTGATCACCGTCCATTTCGAATGTCCAACTTAATCATTCTAGAGTGAGCTTGGAATTGCTGAGATCTTTTGGTGTACTGTACATACTGTATAATGTTACTTTATAACGAGATTTCTGATATTCTATGTAGGATCCAGTACATTACACTACATACAGTTTACAGCTTATAGTATACGTGTCGCCATACTAAAGGGAATAATTCTATAGCCTAAATAGTGTGTATAAGTATGTAAGATTTTTTACTTTGATTACTTAATCTTAATGAACTCTACAGCCATGCGAAGAAAGCTTACGGCAGAACGTAGCTTTTGTCAGGCCGATCGTTGGAGAATTGAATCTAGAGCTTACAGTATAAGCAATGCTTGATATATGTGTGCTCAGGCCTCAGATACTTGATCGCTTAGATGTTTTGCTTTCGGCTACTACAATAAAATGAAACTTTATATTGTGTAGGGTTGATCCATTTTGAGAAGAGCATGGCATGGTCCTCAAGCCACGAGACCAGAAGTTTTCTCGAGAGACTCCCTGGCGAAATTTTGGGTAACTATATCATCAGGGACTTGAAAGCCTATCTCGTCATACGAATTACTGAGCCTCAGCCCCGACTATAAGACGTACATAGTGTATACTAATAAGCAAATCACAGGTGCAATTGTTGACCTTCTCTTTGTTGAGGGACCCCTGCACTGCGTCGTGCAGCGAAACGCCAACCTCGTGGCCCTACTTCTGACTTCGCGATATATCCATGCTGCAACATTGAACACCTTGTACCGCCACATCACGATTCCTCATTCTCGAATCTTCGGAAAGTTCCTCGCAACCATATCTGTATATCCGACCCTTGCCTTAATCGTCCGGCGGCTTGACTTTAGTCATTTTAACCCCTCCACCATCTTCTCTACTGCGAATGAGAGAGCCCAGACTTAGAATTTGACTTCTCAGACTCTTTGAAAGTGCCTCGAGCTGACTGCAGACTTACAGGAGTTCCTGGCTCAAGAGTATATCGATGAGGATTTGGGACCCGATGTGATTAAGAAGCTTTTTTTCGGCATGTCCCGACTCCAGGCTATTGACTTTTGCGGCTGTTCCTTCCCTTTATTCAAGTGCTCATTCTCTAATGTTCTTCAGGCGACGTGGCCTGGATCCTTGACACTTACTTGCATTTCGTTTTATAAGTGCCTGAATGTGCCAGGTTCTGTATTCGAGGCTATCCTACCTCGACTTGAACGGGTTACCCACCTTGACCTTGCTGAAACCAGAGTGACTGACAAAGCGCTCCAGAACTTGCCTATGACCGCAAGGCTTACTCATCTGAACTTGGCCACGTGTCGAAAGTTGACCTCTCAAGTGGTTGTGAAATTTATCACTGCTCATCCTGCGATTATCAAGACCATCACTGTCTTGAGCCTGGCTACCAATGCCGGCAACCACCTCGTGGTGGCGGAAGTTGACGCGATTATTGCTACATTGCCACCCACACTCCGATTGCTGAGCCTCAACGGAAGCAGAATGGATTCCTCCCAGCTACGTCTACTTACTCCTTTGGTCCAGCATTTAGAAGAGCTTGCTGTTGGCAAAGGCCTTAACCTGCGCGATATTGACAACCTCCTATACCAGGCTTGAGAGTGCCATCCTCACAGCATCCGTTTCCTTGACCTCTCTGACATGGACAGTCTTATCGGTAGCGCCAGTGCACTTCTTAGGCCTGCCTCTGCTCCACTGCAGGTTATCGAGCTCAAGGAACGCGCGTATAAGCAAGTAATAAAGGGTAAGAAGAACTTTGAGCATGTAGGGTGGACCCCTAAAGAGTTTGGAAATCGATACTGGTTAGCTCGAATGACTACGGGAGGACCTGCGCCCGAAAGCGGTGCCCGCTGGTGGAAGCTGGGTGCTGAGGACTGGGGTTCCAGGAAGGTCCCGGTTACAGAAGCTGATACTGGAGCGATGTATAGGACTTTCATGTTTGGCCAAAAGCTATAAAAGTATAATGGCTGATGCCTATGGCATTAATACATAGATCTTGAGTATAATAGTGCATCTTACTACAAGTCGGTCGTTAATATGTGATCGATAGGTTATGGTGCTGAGTGAGCTAGTGCCGAGTTAGGGCGGATATCTATAGCTAGCGGCCGCTATCTAGGGCTTAGTGGCTGCAAGTATGTATAACCTTGAGAAGTTTTGTTTATATATGGTAACTCAGCCAAGCCTTATCACTTAGAAAGCGTAATGTGTGACTTTGAGGAAGAAACGGAAGAAAGACGAGCTATAGTTTTAGTACTTAATTCTACCTATTTATGTGGCAATCATTGTGGCTTGCTACTAGCCGAAGGTTGACCATGCTATGACGTGCCGTTATGCCCCAAAAGTGCGAAGAAATGTATTCTGGTACGAAACAGACGAGCAGTAGAGTGGAAGAGCGTGTTTATATGTTACTGTAGTAAGAAAGGTGATGAGTAAGGAGATCACATATGAGTACCGTACATACTGTAACAAAATGATGAAATGAATAATTTATGTGCATGTGTCCTAAGTGGCTATCTAACATAACTGTAAGCAGGCTGACTTTAACGGCTGAAATTATAGCATAATACAGGACAGTAGTACAGTGTAATATCTGTCTATTGCTATAATATAATATTACACTAGAAAAATGTAGTATTGCACTATTTATCATGGCAGCGGTTAGCCGAAAGGGCAATGGTTGCTAATGCTTATATGTAATACCTGCTTTTCGTTATCACTCCCTACGAGCGTGGAGTGGGACCGGCTGAAGGCAAACAGTCTTATATATCCATAGTTTGTTAAAAATGCCCGAGAATGGATACTTTTAGAGGGCTGATTACGCACGACAAATGTTATCTTACCTCCAATATAACCCCTGTCTAGAATAAGCCTCGCCTTCCTGACGCAAAATGGGGCACCTACTATCTGAACATGAGCAGACAAAGGCTACTGCATGACCCAAGGTGAGGTACTGAATGTTTCATAACATACCTAACTATCGGGATTTTCGACATGCTGCACAGTACCTTATATATAATGTATTGGGGCAAACCCGATATTAATGTTCTCTACCTGCCCTAGTCGCTGTTTATCATGACCGATATACAGTGGTGCCTTCTGGTTACATTCTCCAGATCAATGTGTTGATTCAAGACAAATAATTGTCGGGGGATTTTAAGAACTTATGGGATCTTTTATATCGCGGCATAAAAGGTAGATACGTTATCATGCTTTCTTGCAGTTATTGATCAGTTATACATATCCAGGTTGCCGTAACGCCCTTAAATCTCAAAAAGGTCAAATCTCGAGCGCAAGCATTGCGTCCTCGAAGCTGAGAACGTTTGTGTGGTTTGCAAGGCTCCCCGTTCTTGGAGGCGACAGCTAATCTACAACATAACCTTTACCGACTCTATCTGCTCCAGACCTAATTGCGTAAACCTCAAAAGGCTGCTCGCAGATCCAAATCGTCCATTCATAGTAGAACACCATCACTATCATCACAACTCCCCGGAAGCTTTCAGTTAACCGCCTAACACACTGGATCAACTGAGGGAAGTAGGCTCTATGGGTCTGGCTGAATTATCTGGGCAAGATGACTATCATGATATCAATAGCGAGTTGTATAGAGCTGGCGATGTTCCTTTTATATATGTGACTACTAAGCCATACCTGAGCTAGTAACCCTAATAAGAAACGTCTACTCTACCACTCGCCTCCGTCCCTTTCAATTATGCTTCATCCTTCTATGTCTGACTATGCTTAACTCACTTAATATGTTATAATTTCCGTTGCAACAAGGAACTGATCTATTTGAACTTCCCTACAAATCTACAGGCAAACTTTCTGCTACCTCTATCCTCCACTTGACTTAGTTAGTAGAGCTTGAATACGAAAGGTTCACTAGCTAACCTTGCGGTTATTGAGGTTATACGGTTTTGCGATCTCCGTACTGTTGCATGTCTTGTAAAGAGAACTGAACCTGATCTCGTAACAGATCGGCAATCTTCTTTTCAATCTGTAGTTTTCCCTGAAGAAGCCTAAATCCACATCTTTCGAGGCAATCGATAGCGAGCTGAGCCTGCTTCGGATGTGTCTGTGCGAAGCGCAACTGAACGTTTTCTCTCTTCAAAGCTGAGATAATTTCATGGTTACAGCACAATTTGTCCTATAGGTTTACCGGACCAGTATCAGTCAAAGGAAATTTGAGCCATTTAATTCGATTTGGGGCTTTATGCAGAATATGGAGTACGGTGGCTATTGATGTCTTTAATAAAGAGGTCGTGATGGAGGTATCGAGCTGGTCGAGAGCGAAGTGCAGTCCAACTTCTATGCTAGGATGGATCTTGCAAATCATTTTAAGTATTGTTTCTATTACCTTTCGTTTGTTAAATACTTGGGAATGCCGGCTGGACGACGATGCTAGCGGTAATTCCCTATCAATATCGATCTGTATGGCAATATGGTCTTGTCCTGCTTGTTCTTTTATACATTCAGACAATCTTTTTATATCTTTAAGTAACCCCTTCTTGTAGATTGATGCTATATCGTAAAGATACGGGGAATCGTGGAAAGCTGATGCTATGCTGAGCGGACTCGGAATAAAAACCAACATCTTAATCCCCGAAGGGATGATATGGCTATTCTGAAGGCTCTGGAATATTTGGTAATTCCGAACCGTAGACACGTCGTAGCCTGTCGCAATGTCATTCTTTTTTAGGTGTGCAATGGCCCTGCTCGCTGGCGTATGGTCTTTATAAGGAGACGCAGATGGACCAGAGTGTTCCCTGATACAGCGAGGAAATAAGATTTGGGTTTGAAATTTGAGAAAGAATTTTCTATAACCGGTTTCGCCATCAGGAATATACCCTGTTTCTTGAAGTAATTGCTTCGTGAGATCCAATGGTATGGCGTGAACATTGTTGAGTGGGGCACTGGTAACCATGTTACAAGTATTGGGCTTGGCCACGGAGTGGATGGAGCTTAAGCGACCAAGACTTAGATTATATGTGGTTTACGAGAATTTCGACGCTTTCACGACCTATACTACGTTGTCCTTTTGACTAGGTAATGATGGGTAAAAATAGTGTTGGACGAGTGTTACGGCCACTCCTTTTACATCCTATTATGTATTATTGAGGTATGTTGCTAAACTTAGCTTGGCTTAGGGCGATATTAATAGCCACTTACTTATGGACCTAAAATAGGAACTACGTGTAACCTGCGTGGTTGCTGATATCATATGACAGTACGCGGAATAGATAAAAATGCATTCTATTTTTGGCTTTAATGTGTAAACTAAAGCGCCTGTCTAACGCTTGTCGGCCAGGCTGGTTTATTCTTTTGCGACGTGCTTTCGGAAAGTTCAAGGCAATAAAATCTACGAACTAAAAATTACAGAGCAAGGTATCTCGCCTGTATTCGAAGCGCATAGCGTGTGCTATGTGCGCCTAGTATATCCTTATAAGAAGTAATTCGGCTTAGGTGTAATTGGTGAGGTTTGATGAAGCGCTATAATAAAGTATTATAATTCTATGCAGCATGAACAATATATCGATACTAGATGAAACGCCCAAGTAGCCCTGAACAGTACCGTTCAAAGCGCGCAAATGCGACTTTAGTCCTCCTCTCTGCTGCTAGGACGGTAAAAATATCCGGCAAATCCATATCCAGACTTGACTTTTTTTTTATTTCGTATGACTTGATTCCTGATCTTTTGCGCTTGTAAATCATTCCGTTAGATCGATCAGAAATTCCGATAAATTTCGTCCTGCATTTAATCAGATCAGGTCGGAGATGTATGATGATCATGGTTAGATCTGGCATTCCTAGCTTATGCTGGGAAGGCCCCGAATCTAGTGTTGCTTCTCCTTTTGCAATTTCCAGAGGAGTCTTGCCCCTATTATACCCCATTATCCTCTTCCCAAATAGGGGGAGATCAGATTCTAGGCCTATGAGCCGATACTTGACACTCTGAGCTGTTTGCGATGCTATAACGGTAAACTCTCTGAATTCCTCATAATGGCCAAATACAAACTCAGCCGCATCAGGATTAAGAGCGATGTTAAATTGATACGGGAATAGATTTGAGGAGAGATTATACGTTCCCTGCCTTGAATATTAGATATAATTTACTTTATTAATGATGTTCAGTTCAACTTACCACCTGAAGATGGCACCTGATTTTATGAGCCACGCCTTTGAGAATGAGGCGACGAAGAAAGTCAAGCGAGGCGCCTCCGAAAAGACGCACTTCTTTAACCTTTTTGATCTAGTCACAGAGACAGTCTATGTCAAGAGCATTAACAGCGTTGTGTTGGTTTTCTGGCCTCCTTTTTGCGCGACTGGTGCATGCGTCGTACCAATCTTTGATGCCCTGGAGCCTATTGGCTGAATTGGATCTTGATATGACGCCTTTGAACTCTTGGATCTCCTTTTCGTTGCGCAAAAACAGTTTATCTTGCCGATGAAGACGAAGATGTACTGGTGATGCTAAAGTCTTCAGACTCTCCAGATCTAAATATATCTGGATTGGGTCGCCAGCAGACGCCTGTGCCATACAAGTCGCCTGATCCCAACCTGCAAGAAACGCATGTAGCTTGGAATTCTCTGAGACTTCATACCCTGGCTGCAGTGCGTTCTTAAGCTGGAATATTTGATAATTAGCTAAAACTAGTTTCCATCGAGGATCGAGGTTAACTTGCCATTTCGCGGTCATCTTTAAAAATACTTTCGTTGTCATCGATGTGACTTTTTTTGAGGAGACCACCAAGAAGGACCTTCCGAGGATCCCCTAGCCTGGGGAAGTAGGTTTCTATCAATTCGTGGTATCGCTGCACTTCCCGTTCCGTAAACCCGGAACTAAAGAACACTTGACGAGGTTCTTGGATATATAATACTTTCGTATCTGCACGGTCACCGTAAAACTTCATGATAGCAATAGCTGAAGCCAGGTTATCCGAATCCGAATAATCGTTGTACCATATGACAAGATTCTTGATCCGAGCATGCTCATCCGCGAATTGGCGCTCTGATGCCATTGCCATTTGAGTGAGCGTGACGTCGTGTACAGGGTAGGAAAGATGGAGTAGATGCGGACTTGGTCTATTAGGTGAATATATAGTCACAAGTGGGGATTAGATGTGGTACATACTACATGACGCTGTAGTTATGTTGATCTGTCACTGCTTAGGTGCTGATATTTAATGTAATTGCAAGTGTCTGAGTATCGCAGTAATCCTGATTTGACATGGGAACGTCAGATACCGCGGGAGGGATCCGCTTTTATGTACGGCATAAAGGAAAACCAATACACCAAAAGGACAAAGTTCCCTATATGCAGATTGGGACAAATTAGAAGAACTCTTCTGTGCCTCAGTGTGAATACTGCAAGGTTCATTGCACATTGAAGGCCAGAGTCCATTGTTGTTTTGTACAATGTACAGCAAACCATGCATACAATGCTATGAAAGAGATTCAGCAGCGTTTCCTTGTGCAAAGCTGTACGTACAGTCACTAAGCATCTGCGAGTACAATGCATTATACTCATTAATGAATGGATACAGAAGTATATTATGTATGTATGGCATTAAATAATACTTTACCCTAGTTCCTCACCTCAATTGTTCGCAAATGTTACTGTTCCCGTGGCTGCTAAATATTAACGGGACTAAAAATAGCTTATAGTGGCTAAATAAGTAGCGCCATGGTGCGTTGAAGGTCTATTATTAGCTTGATGGAAGACGTATTACGTTACCTCCTGACATATAGCGCTGGGATGAACACGTCTACATCTTTCGTTGTTTTGCAGTTACTTCTAATCATGATACATAAGAATCATACCGTAGTGCAAACGTCTTGTGTTATTGTCTCAGTCATCAATGACGATCGTTGCCCATGTTTTCCTTCTTTGGAAATGCGGTAAGAAATATCAGCCTGATTCGGCGTCTTTACCATTACTACGAAGATATCCGCTGCCAAGAAAGCCCCAGAAAGAAAAACGCGATAATGAAAGTCCAATCACACTGTCTGGCAGCCATCAATTTGAGGCGCAAGCGCAACTACAGGAAACACAAGCTCCTAAAGCTTTACACTTATCAACTTGAGAAAATGATAAAACAGCAGGAACGGAAGCTGAGGCGTCAGAAGGGGGAAATCGACTTGCATAGATTGAAATTCAAAGGCAGGCGTTATGTGATGACATAGATCGCCCAGCTTATTGATATTACATGTCAGCAATACCATGGTTCTGTGCTTTGCTGGTCTCAGGAGGTCTGTGACTTACGACATGAGCCCCAAAATAATACAGTGTCATCATTCGCTACTGTATATAATACTTAACGGTATAATATCATAGAACTCAGATAATTAGTATGAAAGGTTTTCTCCGCCTGACGATAGCCGCACTTTGCTAGCGACTGCATCTTGGTGCCAAAGACTCCTGATGCGCTATGGCATCAAAGCCAGAAATCATCGTCACGAGGCGAGATAGAACCAGCGAAAACTTCTCAAGAGCGGTTTGGCGACTGATGAAGCGTTGCGATCAAATGCGCACGCGCTATGGTACAGATGTCTACGTTCTCTTCAAGAGGAAGTATCAACACTATGAGTATAATTCTTCACAGAGCACTTCATTCCCTACGCCGCTCGCGGAACTTGTGAGGTCCAATCCATCCCAGCGATTCCAAATACTGATAATAGTTAACAGGAGATTACCTATCCAGTGCCTACGAGAAGAACTCCAGCACATTTTGATAATTCCAGGTCGTCAGACAGCCGTGAATAAGAGCTCGCTGAGGGTTTAGCTAAACTTGGAATCATTCTCTGAGCTAGACTGTGAAGATTCCAGAATATATATAAGACTAAATATTATATAAATACTTACTGGGTTACAAAATAGCAAGATATTGTACATGTGTTTCCCATATACAATATTCAAATCATGACAAAATCACATATCCTCCTCTACAGTATAATGCCTGCTCTTCGTCAGAGATATCATGGTTACACTCAGCTAACTGATCTCCTTCACTGAGGCAATTGCTCCCTCCCCAGCATTTGCAGACTTATGGGTAAAGCGGTCCTAGATTCAACGAGATGCAGCCCTCTTTCCCACGTAAGGAGCGAGCTAGCCCTAGGATCAATGTGCTTGATCGAATGTGTAAGGACTCATAATTGATAGGTTATTATAGCCCAGACTTATCTCCACTAGAGTCCATATGGGGAGTGTTTCGATTCATTGTCAAGAAAATTGTCATGTCACCGTATGACAATGTACCCGCCGTGGGACCGCCTATGTTGATGGGACTTCCGAGCCATCTGACGACGAGACTTTGATAGCAATCTCTAAGGTTTTGAACAAGGACGGAACTCGATTGTCGCGAGTCTTTGTTTAGGACCTCCACTGTAGATGATGCTCGATGCTACCAGGCCAAGCAGAGTGACTCAAACGGCAAATGAAGTTCGCACGAGTGCCAATGCGCCTGCACGCGCACCAAACCGGCTCATTACCTTTCAACGAGCTCGAGGTTGAATCTACTGCGCAAACTTTTTCAACCATGGGCGGCCATCTTCTATCGCAGATACCAATTGCTGCAATACACTCAGCTCCCTACCACGAGACCCTTCGACGAGAGTCTGTGTTCTTTGTGGCATCCTGAAAAGTGACAACTTCTTTGCGGAGTCTTTCTATATCGCCCTTGGCGTTCCTCACCTCGCGGGAATATTGCAGACATAAGAAAAGCACCTTGACCGATCGACCACGGCGATATCGCTCGACGCGAGGCCAAACACGGCGGCCAGACGAGAGCTCTAGGTCTTTGAAGGGGGTACTTGGGCTAAAACCATGAGGTATTTTAGCGTGAAACATCTGTCATCCTGCCTACCCAATCAAGGATAGTGGTCTTTGTTATCGATTGCTTATCGATAACATCTCCACATATGCAAGGTCATCAAAGGGAAGTGGGGTTACTATGTTTTTACCCCTTGTTTGAGGGAAAAGCCATGATATCATGTTGTTCACCTGGGCAAAATGTTCTAGCTGACTGTAATCAAGTGTTATGAAACGTCCTCCCTTGAGTTACAGTATAGTACTATAACTTGTTTGTGGTACTGAACCAAGGGGTTGGAAATCTCGATAACTTCAAAGGCCTTGCAGCTTGAGCAATAGTGCCTAACGCAACGACCCACCAACAGAACAGTCGCCGCCATTTTCTTGCTGAATATCTGGTTTGGAGACTCCACTTGGAGTAATGCGATGAACTGAGCTGGGATAGACGTGTTGTCGTCTTGATTGCCATGCATGGAATACCTGCGTGACGACCGTGGTGATCTCTTCACGAAGGGATCCTTGCTACATATGCTAGTTTGCTAAATGCATGTCGTGAGATCGAAGAGGTCATTGCTCTGACGCTTTGTAAAGTCATATTCGATATCAAAGTCTGTGGCGTGGGATTCGATACTTCTTAGGTTGCATCAGTTTACTTTGCCTTCAATCTGTGACTGGCATTGCTGAACAGCTATGGCATGGGTTCAAGCGATAACGAATAGCCTGCGGTAACAAGAATTGCGAATAAGAAGTAAATCAATGTCTTTGGGAAATAGCGACGTGACAAGACTTGATGGTCGGGAATGTAAACCAGGCCAAAAGTCCATAATTCGTGACTAAGAGAGGACTGAGAGAAAGGTATTTGAATTGTATACGTTGTGTTTCCCTGACCTATATAGATATGAATCACATCACTTGTTGATTCAATGATCTTTTGAAGAACCGTAAAGAGCTAGATGAATCGATACTGCCACCGTTGCCCAGAAATCTCTATCCAAATCTCTTGAACAATGCCTTCAGAGCTTAGATCGCATGAGGTTCCTCTGAACACCACTGCAAATAGTTCTTATATATTCATCCGAGTCGAAAGAGGCTGGCGGCTCTAGTGGCCGAAAATCGTACGTGTAGTTAGTATATGGGCTGAAGACAGCGGTCATACCGCTCACGATCCTCCACGACCTCTTCGCTGCATTCTCACCTTTCATGTTACCCTTCAAGCGGTTGGAGACCGCATCCAAGTGGAGAGGGAAGTAATGGTAGAGGAACTGGTAGAATTGTAAAGCATGCC
Source organism: Fusarium succisae (assembly GCA_013186925.1). NCBI lineage: Eukaryota > Fungi > Ascomycota > Sordariomycetes > Hypocreales > Nectriaceae > Fusarium > Fusarium succisae. The sequence continues at coordinate 6,420 of JAAOAW010000274.1, read as the reverse complement.
CTTGAGGACCAATGTATTGAAAGGACCCTTTGAAGAATCTTTCCAGTAGTCTGCAAGCTTCTCCCAAGGTGAGAGACCTCTCCTTTGTTGAAACCGAAAATACAATACGGGTTTTTGGTCTCTCAATGTCTTCACAGCTTATACGGAAAGCCTCGCGGATAAGGCACCCTGCGACTACATCGACAGGCACGACGTCCAGCTTGGCATCTGGCCGCCCGTCAATGACTTGAAGAACACCACTGCCGAAGCCGAGAACTAAGCCTCCAAACGCTGCCTTACTATCGATCCATCCAGACATTGGGTGCTCCAGCGCGGCGCAGATGATGCTTGGTCGGACAATAGTGACAGGAAGTGAGCCCTTTGTCTCGCAAATCAGATGTTCGGCGAGGCACTTTGAAAGACTGTATATATTCGGATGTCCAGTGGTAGCGATGGCCTGCTGTTTCCCTATGACACCTGTCTTCAGCTCATTGATCAGTCTACTCGCCGGCCGCGGTAGATCGACCAAGCTCTCATAGATAGGACCTTCTTGAGGTGGAGTCACGTAAGCGGTGCTCGTGACGACAAGCCGTTGAAGTTTATCGCACTCCTTCGAAAGTGATAGCACATTACGTGAACTATCAACGTTGGAAGAGATGGCATCTGATACCTCGCTATCGAACTTGATGCAGGCAGCAGTGTGGATGATGTGAGTGACAGAATCGCAGATCTGACTGTATTCATTATCTCCCAGACCGCACCGGAAACTTGCCAAGTCAGCGTCCATAACTTGGACGGATTCAACCCAGTTCTTCGGTAGAAGGCTGAAACACGGAGACGAAGATATCTGTTGCGCAAAACGAGCCTTTCCATTCAAAGGGCCCTTCTTACGTATGAGTAGGATAACTTGCTGGATGTCATGGGTTTCACGAAGCCGCAAGAGCTCCTCGACAACTACCTTCCCAAGAAACCCACTGGCTCCAGTGACAAGAACAATCTTATGAGATAACATTGCAAGTAGTTCGAAACCGAAAAGTGGCAGATTTGGTTGGATTTGTGTTATGGGGAATGAAAGCTTCGCCCTTCGGAAGCCAGTAGTCACACCGGCTCTTATAGACAACATCGACCTGTTCGTCGCACTTCTCCACCTTTGCATGCCGACTAAATACATCACTCCCAATATCATCTTGTATGCATCGGATGACCTCCTCATGATTCAGTCATTCGCCGTGCCTGTTTCCGGCTTCAAGAGGACTTTTGTAGCCAATGGGGACATGTACCGTTCGTTCCTCATCACCTTGTGATCAGCAGGCCCGACCATTGGCATAATCAAATTACTCTCAGGGCAGGACGAGGACACTACCTATGCCATTCGCGGCCATAAAACGATTACACCTAAACCACTTTTGGCTTTTATTCTAAAAATCCACGATGCTAGCTTACTCGCTGGAACTGTAGTACGATATGATGTCTTACTGCAATCCGGCTAGTTATGTAATCATAGAACTAAGCGCCATATGTACTATACTTTATAGCTAGATACCTTCTTTAGGGTTAGGGTTACAGTACTGACATAAAAGCCCACCCTACACACGACAAGACCCCAGCTCACATAGTGGCCATCCTCCAGCATACACGATGCAACTTTCACACAGATCAACAACCCCGGGAACTCTTGTTTGGCTGAAAAAGATCTTCTGCCAATTGGATACAGATGTTTACCACTTTATGACTAGGTTCTTGCTCAAAGACGATGGTTGGATCAGGCATGTTTTGGCAATTCGCAATCCATGTAGCGTACAACCGCTCCCTGGTGTGGTCGGAGCCGATATCAAGCGAGTTTTAGAAGGTAGAGCCAATGGCGCATACTTGGCTCTTATGGTTCATGACTGGTCTGGGAAATGTTGTGCGACTGCGGAAAGGCTTTTCTCGTCCCTACGAGATTATGTTTACGATACTTTTACGTCTGAGGTTTTCTTCGTTGAGAGCGGCATCACTTTACATGTCGGCGATGTAGTGCAAGCGGGACAGTGGGTCACTATGCAGGACCCTAGCAGACTGTTTCAAGTCCGCGATGGTCATTTCATTACCCGGATACTATATTGCGGAGATGACAGTCTTTATGAGCTGGGACCCGAGTCAATTCGCACCATTGGAGCTAATATGTTGGCTCAACCGCAAGAAGCTACAGCCGTATGCTCGGTACGAGTTTTCGCTAGGCACGGCAAATCAGTTGAACGTGTCTTCATTCGACCAGGCGAATGTAGGAGAGTTATACATGAAGGCACTCCTGGATGGAGAATCGTGGCTTGACTCAAAAGCACGAAGGTCCCCAACCCTTTTCTACAGTATGACGTTCCAATTCACTTTTGGATTCTATACTGATACGTTTGGTGTTTGTACATATTATATATCCCTTCAGAAGGTAGACGTATAATCATCTTTCCTAGACTGCCATTATCACTCTCACATATTACGATCGCTGGAAAGTCAAAGTCCCGTGTCACATGCAGCGAAGTTGATATTATGACCGTTGCAACGGTAAAGAAACTTTACGTGCATCTCTTGAGACGTTCCATTTGTAAGTCTACGTAACTGCCATCCACATCTGCCTCTGCCGGGGTATGATCACAATCTTGCGATCTCCAATAATGGCGTTGCCAGGAATCTTGGTAATGGCCAAAGAAGAGTAATTGACTTAATAAATGTACAGTGAGGTGCGGGTCCAGCGTCAGTAATCCATCAATGTAATTTTGTTCTAAATCGCCCGAAATAGACTAGCCTAATCCCATGTACAGTGTGCGTCTAGCGCGAACTTACCCTGTCAGCAACCAGCAGTAACAGCATATTGATGATGCCTTACCATTCCGGCATTAACCACCACGTCAGCTGCCAATGTCTTTATGATTACTCAATGGTCTACTTTCTAGTTGAAACCTACGTTGAGCCAAGAACGATACTCAAACGCTTAGTCTTATATATACTACAGTGGCCTGCTTATACTGTATAGAAATACTACTTTATCGGGGCCCTTGCTTTTGAGAGAACCTCGATGTGTATAAACTAGCTTTCTTACGCATAGCCTGCCGTAAAGACCCTCGCCCTGGCTTCTCCTGTCCTTTAGAATTGCCTACTTGCGTCACTGTTAAAGACTGCACAGATTCTGTAAGAGATGGGAGTTGTTGTAGTGCCTCTTGCGTTGAAGCGAGATACTCTATACTCTGTATTGTATCGGGGTGGCCTTTTCCCAGAACGTGTTGACGGAGATCTAGAGCCGTCTGATGGAGTTGTGCTGCCTTACTATATCGGCCCTGTGTATGGTACGTCGTTGCGAGGTCCGCCATGCTCCTAACTGTATCTGGATGCTTCTCCCTAAGTACCTCTCTTTGGAGACTTAGCGCCTTATTCTTTACCTTCTTAGCATTGCAGTGCCGCCCCTTCTTATGATATGTTTCTGCAAGATTTGATATGGTTTTAGTAGTATCTTGATGATTATTTCTAAAAACCTCCTGTTAGAGTTCTAACGTTCTAAGCCTTATTAGCTTAGCCTTGCTAGCAGCTATAGATACCGTGCTACTGATTGTATCGGGATGTTTCTGCTTAAGAACCTTCTTTCGGAGATCCTAACTACGGCTATCTATTGTCTCTTTCCCTCTCTACTGCCCTTGATGATAAAGAAAGTACGATACCTTGGCAAGGAGATTTACAGTCTTCATCTCTGCTACACCTGCCTCCGCTTACTCTCCTACTTGGATAGCATGCGTTAGGTATTCCTTGCATTTTTCCTATATAGCAGCTTCCGATGTAATGAAGAGGTTGTCCACTACCTGCAGCGCCCTGCCGCAGTAGTATCCCTTATCCTCTCTTGGCCCCCTATTTACCTTTGATGTATTGTTAATTATTGCAGTTACGTAATCTCTTACGCTTAGCCTATATTGTATAGCTTCTTACACTAGCTTATGCATCTTGTACCTTTGGCCACTATTATCTGTCTTATGCAGACCCAGGAACGAAAACTCTTTGAGTCGAGTGATAGCTCCTAGGATCTTAAGCTCCGAGGCCTGTCTGGTTGAATCTCTATCGTTCGTGTCGCATTGATCCGCAGCAGCTGCTATTATTAATTCTTGCGATATATCTTGATTGTCTATATATATAATCACATACAGTATCCGGTACGATATCTTGCTTTCTACTTGAGTGCGCTCTATCGAGATCCTCTATATCTTGAGTATACTGTTTGATACCTCTGGTCGTCGGTGCCGGTTAGTACTGCCTATTTTTAGTACCTCCTACTATGTCTTGCCCTGTCTGAGGAGACCTAGGTACTGCTGGGCTGTTAACGATATACGCTGCATGTAGGCACCGGCTTGTGAGATCGCCAGCGGGAGGCATTGCAGTTTTTGTAGGAGAGTGTTAAATCCTGCTTCTCTTAGGACCTTGTGCGTAGACGATGGGTTATATCTACTACTAGCTAGAAGTAACTTCGCCTTATTCATAGTTATGGACTGCACCTCGATACTACGACGCGCTCTAACAAGCGTGGCTGCAATATGGGCGTCTTGACTTGTCTATAGTACTGTCCCTCGAGGGGTATAAGGGACATGTTTATATAAAATGTTATTAGTCCTTTCTTCTTTTACTTCTTGGCCTACTCTAAATAGCTTTAGGTTATCTGTGTTGTTAAGGATTATTAGCCACGTTGGTTGTCTTTTGATCTCGTTGCGCACTGCATTGAGCAAGTCTGTCCTGCTAAGCCGTTCGTTGACCTCAAGCTTCTTGTCAATTGTCTTATAATTGGCCAGAAAAGTCGCTTTGCTGTCGGCGTTGTATCGTCGATACGCGTAATCTAGCGCAATCTGTGTTTTACTTTCGTTCATTAGCCTCTTGCGACACCGTAGTGTGCCGAGAGTGAAGACCTACCCTGATCCTCCTAAGCCCTAAAGCGCGGCGCTACGGAATCCCGACGTTCGCGGTAGAAGCTTATCTAGCTTGTCGATGAGATCCTGTCGATGGACTAGATCCTCGTTGCGGGGATATGGAATAACGTGGCCGACTTTGGCGTAGGCTTGCTGGAAAACCTCCAAGACGGCTTTTGAGTTGCATTTTGCCTTCTCTAGCAGACAAACACTAGAGTCAATAAAGTCCTTGGATTTAACTTGGCTCTTAGGGATATTGTGAAGAACTGAGCGCTATAGTAGACAGTTTAGGCAGTTTTGTTAGTGATTGTATAAAATAGACCTACTGACGAGATTTTATAGCGGATGGATTTATACTAGTTAATGTTGCTGACATACTAGCGATGGGAATGTCTGCCTCTGATAATACGATGAGTATGAGTAACTCTAACGAAGTGAGGGAAATAAATATTTATGGCAATGGGATGCTTGGTTAGGTCCGAATATTGACGGGATATATTGGGGCAGAAGGTTGTTAGAAAATGGCAGCTAACGATTCCTTCTGGAAGTGAGATTATGAAACTCTACGTTTGAGCATTGCTATTGAACCCGTTACTACTAGTTATATCTATCCGGATCTCCTGTATTAGCATCGATCGCCCTGATCTATTTACAAAGATGATTTTCTCTAAGAGAAGACTACTGTCTCCGCAAAGCAGTGACTTTATAAAGGTGTTGCAGTAAATGCTTATAGAGAAAGGGATTCTACAGTGGCGCCCTTGAACTTAAGTTAATCCAGGTTCCTTGAGGTCTGTAGTTGAATATGCATTTTGGTTAAAGAATGGCGTGGTCGAGGGCATGTGACTGGTTAAAGTGGTTTAGGTCTGTCATCCTGTTATCCTGTAATTATGTTATCCTGGTACCTACCTTTATGAGTAATATTTGGCCTTATACCTTAGGCTAAAGATTACTTATAATAGTGGGGTGAGATGTTGGGATTACAGGAATGACAGGATAATGGACCTACCTTGACTAGCTACACTCCCGAGTTTAGCTATACTTAGCCTGTCTTTGATAATTGCCATACGAAGGGTATGAATCGTTCAGGGCGATCGATGCTGATTGTTCCGGATGGAAATGACTAGTGGTAACGGGTTCAATACTGTACGGTAGGGTTTGGGAATCCCTAAACCGATTGAGACTAGGTCGAAAATAAGCATTGGAAAGCTGGTTTTCTTAGCGCCGGAATTATCACGGCCTTCGCTTGGGGTATATCTATTAAGCTCAGCTTATTGATACTTTGTTAATTAAGGAGCCCGTGTTAGCATTTCCAGGTCACTCCTCCAGGATATTAGGATGTGGGCTGATGGTCTGTGGCCTATCTAAAGTAGATCATATTAGGCATTACTTTTGGCTTTTTTGTTGCATTAGTCTGCTTGATGATTTACCTGTTGATACGTAGCTTAACGGCTATCAAAACCAGTTTATCATAAATGCTTTGGAGAACTGCCCGATGATTTTTATTCAAACTATTGGGGGGAGGGGG
>JAAOAW010000273.1:0-129828 GCA_013186925.1 Fusarium succisae | reverse complement strand
ATCACCGGATCCGGCGGATCACCGGGAAATCCCTTAAATATCGGCTATGACGTGATGATAGTGTCTTGTCATCAGATCAACAATTTGCCTCAAATAAACCTAAGAACGGAAATCTATTTTAAGCTTGATTCATATTTTTACTTTCATTACATAAAGGGTTCGAGATACAGCTCGAAATAATGACAGTTGTATTCTAGAAGCTTAACAGAAGCCTCGGTCTGAAATAGCCCGTGATGAAACATCATCAATGCCACTTGGCAATCAAACAGCCCCAATTTCTCTTGGCAATTCGATGATCCTGAATAGATTCATATAGTAAATCCCCTGTTCTGAAACTCCATATTGAAACCGCTATAAGCCAAAACATCAAAAGTCCACCAATAACGCCACTTCGCCTAGCACGTCCCAGTTGAGCTTGAACCAAGCATAAAAACAAGATGATCGCCTGTATTTTTATTTCCTAGCTCATTCAGTCGTCTTTGTTCCTTTCGTTCGTTTCTCAATCTTTTAAAAATCACTTTCGTTTTTTTCACTCGTTACAATGGGTCTCTTCAAGTCTGCGACTGTGACCCTCCTCGCCGTTGGCGCTCACGCTCTCCCCCAGGCCGTGACCCAAACAGCTGATGCCCCGGCGGCAGCAGAGACGTACACTGCGAATCCCAACATCGGCCCTGGTGGCTCCAACTTCAAGGACTCAGCGCACTTCCGCATCTACGCCGGTACCGCCGATGTAACCGCCCAATCGCTCGAGATGCTGGAGGCAGCATACGAGTGCTTCGTTGGAACACTGAAGTGGCGATCACCTGGTCTTTCGTTCAACGACGAGACTGATTCTGGACCCAAGTACAAGACTAATGTTTACACTGTTGGCGACCTGGGCAGTGCGGCGGGTGTGATGCATAGTGATCAGGCAACGGGCATGGCGTATCTCGAGGTCGTTGATCAGTACCTTGCTGTTCCGGGTGTCACTGTCCATGAGTACGGTCACGGAATGCATTATCATCAAAAGGCTTGGGTTAACCAGGGTCGAACTGGCGCTTGGTGGGAGACTCTTGCGAACTGGGTCGCTGACACATACAAGACCTCCGACATCTGCGCACCCGCGCGAAAGAACCACAACCAAGAGACTTCACCTACCGAAATCGAGCTCAAGAAGGTTCTTGGTGATTCTCACCAGGTCATTGTCGATGGATCCGTTGATACTGGTAATTACTACCAAGCTTGGCCTTTCCTGGCTTACTTGACCTACAACCCTGATGACTTTGCCGGTCTGGGCCAAGATACCATTCGACAGTTACAATTGCAATACGAGAAGGATAGTAACGAGACGCCTCTTCACACTCTTGCTCGCGTTTCGCAGAACGCTACTGTTGGTGATATCGTCGGTCGCTACTGGGCTCGCATGGCATACGTTGACATCGGCCATCCTACAGCCCAGGAGGTTTTCTTCCAGCAACGCGCTGATATCCCCTTCGCCAACATGGAAGCCGCCGGTACTGGATCTTATAAACCCAAAGCTGATCGTCAACCTCGTTACATGGGTGCCAACATTATTCCTCTCGACGTCACTGGCACTTCACTCGAGGTCAAGGTTTCTGCTGATGCTGAGTTCGTCGCTACTGTTGCTATCTACCGTGAGGGCGGCGAGTCTTCTTACGTTACGCTCACGGGTGGTGCTGGTACTGTTCCTGTTCAGGCTGGTGATGATGTCAGTGTTGTTGTTGCCAATGCTCCTGCTAAGCCTATCTTGTACGATGGCTTTAATTTGAGTGCTGAGGTTTCAAAGGGTCTTGATTATACCATTAGCATTTCTGGTGCTTCTGTCAAGGCCTAGGCTCTTGAAAAGTGTTTTGTTCATGTATATAGAGTTCAAACTGTACAGCAGTAAATACTTAATAGCAGTACAAGGCCTAGATGCCCGTATTGTACTATTCTTTCAATCCAATTTCCCTTCCGTACATACATTTACAAAGCTACCTATGCAACGCTCGGAGATATATCGCCAAGAATCACAAGAGACTTAGAATTGTACCAGGGCTTTGGTTATCGGTGGTTCACCAAAGATTGTTTGCTCTGTTCGCGCCAACTGACGGGTTATGAGTAAAGATTCTGCATAGTAGAGAGTATTCAAAATCGGTTTGCTACACACCATCTTCTGTAAGCTAATACCAGAAATGTCCGAGTCATCTCAGCCTAAAGGTATCCTAGCCAATCCGTGTCTTCCCAAATGGTATCCGTACCGAGATAGTCAAATATAGAGAAATCAAAACCGTCAGATATTGAAGAGGCATCGTTTGTTTCAAAACCCTTGGTGTTATCCAACAGACCTTGAAGAAGCTTTCGACTGCGAGTACAACCAGCGTCGATAGGCTCCATCTGAGCAAATAGTTCAATCGCTTGACAAACGTATGCATAGCAATCTAGTTTATCAGCTTCTTCTTTGTCGGAAATTAACCCTAGAACGAGGACTAATGACACTTGAAAGAGGTTCCAAGCGCTATTCCAGCAAAGGAACTGGTTCGAAGCCCAATCCAACACTAGTAGATCAACTCCCTCCTTTGCAACCTGGATACATTTTTGTGCATGGGTCGCTTCACGGGTATTTTCTTGTCCCCATGGTTTCTGACGCAGCGCTGTGATCAATAAGCCTGGACGGTAGAGCGTGAGTCGAGTTGTGATCCATCGCCACCAAAGAATGGCTCGCGCAGTATTGACGCTTGGCGGACATTGCTCACGATGAGCTAGGAACATATGTAACGAGTCTTTCCAGGCAATAAGTTCGCGATCGAATTCGGCAACCTCATCGGGACTGATTAGAGGCAATCGAGTGAGTCGCTGTTGTACACGCGTGGCAATTCGACAGAACTTTTCACTGGCGGCGAGGGATATCGTTCCGTAATCCTAGGATGCAGCAGTGCGTTTTAGCAAGGGCATTCAAATAGCAGCGGTCAGTGTGGCTTACCAGATCTTGGAGGACTGACATGGGCGAAGTCAACGTTATAGCTGGGTCCCAATATCCATGACTAGGACGCCCCAACGTGGACGAAGCCCACGTATCTAGACACAGAATAGACCACCAAGTACGTATTCTTGTGGCAGTTGATCCATTAGCGGGATGGAAAGCTGTGTTCGTAGAGGCTTGCGAAGCTTGCACTCTATGCAAACCCATTGCGACGGCCATCTGCAGGGTTGCCCCCATGACAGCAACCGCCATGTTGGGCTTGTTGAGGAAGTGAAGAACCATGCCACTATACAAAGCCAATGCTTGGACCATGTAGAGATGGCCGGAACCAAAAGAGTTGATGTTTAGATGAGGCAGAGCTCGCTTGTAAAAAGGATTGTGTGCGTTGAAGTGGATTGAGTCTGATGCCATTGAGCCCATAGCGAGCACCATGTTCATCAGAGCGAGCCATGGGCCCGCTTCATCCTCTTCAGTATTAGATTGAAGATATCGCTGACGAAAGTCGGCTTCATCCACCATTGGGATGACAGGGTGCACGTGGCTGAAGTATGCATTTATAAGCGGTATCTCATCTACCTGTAGGCAGGCCATGTCACCCGGACTAGCAGCCAGGGTTGATGGACTCCGCCAAGCTTCAGAGCCCTTGGGTACTCGTTGCTGGACATGAGGAGAGAGATGGGCGATGACTTTGAGAATTGTAGGGACCGAGGATATACCCAGGTATGAGGCGTTGAGCGATTGTCGTGAGAAGGCTAGTCCGTTGACGTCGTCTGCCACGCGCGACGTCTCGCTTTCGGTCTCGGATACTTCATCCCAAGTGAAGTTCTGTTCCACCGATGGTTCCAGAACATGCAGATGATCCTGCGGCTCAGACTCAGTGGCTGGTGGAGGGGCCTTGGAAGCTTGGAGTCGTATCAGCAACTGCTGACGGGTCATGCAGGAAAGTTCATCAAGTGAGCTTGAGGGGAACAACGATTCGATGACCTTCCGGGCCTTGGCGTAATTATCGGTAAGCTCGGCGTGAGATCTGTTAGTTGCAGCGTCAGAGCAGGCCCACTTTGTTCAGAAGCACGCGTTTACTTTATAGATACATTGTGTCTCTTCTTCCTTGCAGGATAATGGCAGAGATGTGGGACGAGGTAGTAGACGCATTGCCGACATGGAAAAGTCTGGCCTTCGCATTTGACTCGACGACGTCTGCATTCGGCGCAGGAGGAATTGGCCCGGGGCTGCCGGCCAGTTGTCTCGGAGACAAAAGGGAGGTCCATAGTCACGCAAACCGACTCCGAATTTGATGAGAAGAGTTCAGGTGGACATCAGCGGTGAAGGAGAAGCCTTTTGTCAACGATTTAGAGGCTTGGGGTTAAAGCTGGCTAGGTACAGAGTGAGCATCGCGCGCAACAAGCTTAGGCAACAGTTGAACTTGGGAGTTAGTGGCGCACCCACAGTAGCAATGAGGCATTTTGCTCTACACGGGCCTGTTTCAGATTTGGGACAACAAGGTTATTCGGATCCGAATTTTACGGATCGTCTTGAGTACTTTGTGATGACACTTCACGAGCATAGTACAGAAAGATTCATAGATCCTTCTAAACAAAGTTTAATAACGAAGGAGGCTCCAAACACATGGCGTGATACAAAAACCTCGGCAGTGTCTCGCCTTGCATAAGCAAGCTATACCAGAGATGGAAACTCACTACAGCCGCCAATTGGTGACACTAGTAAGGAAATACAAATTCCCGCTCTAGCTCACGGCATGTCCGAAGCTATCTTATTATAGAGCCTCATTTCCCGACTATTTCTTTAGTAAAAAGCTTGTATAAGGAACTTGCTTGATCCGTGCCGGCAACTTGAGAAATGCCGGCGTTATTATAGTTTCATTGCTCTTAATTAAAATTTTGAGCTAAGCGCAATATCCATTTGAATCCGGACAATGATAAAGACTATGAATAAGGATCCAGCAAGATGCACCATAGAAAACAGATACGATTTATGCACAAGTACAAGGACTATCTGTAGTCGTCATTCTCTATCACAAGTTGACTCTCTCTGAAGCCTGTCTTTGTCGCTAAAGTGATGTCACTGTTCCAGGCGCAACGCTTGCACTACAACAGCGTAGAGACTCTGCTCACCGTCACCAGGGGGACGCCACAGGCTTAGGTCTTTTCGTCCTAGCCATTATTGGCACGCTGGATTGGACTGGGGCCAATGACCAAGGGTGAACCCTGATGCATTCTCTGCTCCCTGAGAGACGCGAGAGATATGATGATTTGATCGACTAGATTCTCGATGTTAGCTGCTATCTTCCCCGTTGTAGTACTCAGGTCATCAGAGGTACTCAACGCGACCATTGCTCATGTGCGTAGGCTCAGGCAGCCCATCTCCCCATGAAACACAATGAGCTCTGGTCTTGATGCTCCTCTTGGAGTTCCCTGCCGTGCAATATCGTGCTGTAGAACTCGAGCGGAAGAATTTTGGGATCGCGTGGCTTGAGTAGCACGGTTATGTTGACTCGATGGCTAAGAGACGTGTTGTTGATCAAGATCTCACGATGGCTATGTCGTTTGACTACACGTGGACGAGAATGTCGGGATCGTCGAACAAGAAGTTGGGCTTGCCACCGTTGAGATTGTCAACCGTAGAAACTGGTCTCGTAGGTCCAGGAGTGCTCACCGATCGACGCGTTCGACATCACGCTCGCTTGTGCAGGCGACCGGGTCTTTTATCGTAGAAACCACTTGTCAACATTTAGTGATTGGGAAACAGACCTTTCAGATTGCGTGACTTATGAACCTTTATCTGTCCAGGTCGAAGATTCTCGGGTTGTTTTCCAAGGGTAGCTAGGCGGCATGGTCGCCATCCCAACGTTTCAGTTGTCAGTCGGTCGGTCGCCAGATCGACGGTATGTGTTGCAGTGGGCATGGTAGATAATGAGCAGATAGGACAGTTAAAGCCAACCAACGTGCATATACCAAGCGTGATATGTCTTGGGTGACATTGGGGTCTTAAAAGATCCCCTCCAATACAACCTTGTTTCCCTCTAATGATCACCGGTGAAAAGCCCTATCGCGGACAGCCTGCGTCAACATGGCACGTTACATTTGCTTCTCGCACATCAGCGACAACCATATCAGTCCACCACCAACAAGCCAAGCTGAATAATGCAACCCTCTACCACGTATATTCCGACTCTTTAGGGTCATGGGCTAATGCGGCAGTTCGGAAATCTGTAACCCCGTCCTAGTGCGTCTCCACACCGTCGTGAGATCACTACCGCTTCGAGTTTTCTCCGCATGCCGGTCCTCTTATGCTATAAGAAGTAGATACAATTGCTATGTATATCTTCCCCAGATCGACCTGTAGCATCCACACTCTTAACTTTAACATTTATCCACTAACTAAACTTTTACCATGTCTAAAGAGCTTGATCAGTCTCAAAGTGAGCATGTTCATGATGCCACCAACGAAAAGAAGGAAGCTGTGCAGACCCCAGACGCCATCGCGACCGCGCTTAGCAATGTTGGAGCTCCGTCCCCATGGGGCAAAGGCCATCTCAAGCTGTACATGGCTTGTGCACTCATCTACCTGTGCTCAACCATGAATGGCTACGACGGCTCACTCATGGGTTCGATTAATGTTCTCTCAGAGTATCAGGAATACTACGGGCTGGGTGATACTGGGTCTACCTCGACAGGCCTGGTATTTTCCATATTCCAGATCGGACAGATGGCGGGCGCCTTGTTCACCTGGATATGCGACTGGAAGGGCCGCAGGCTGACTCTCGCAGTCAGTTCGTTCCTCATCTGTGCATCTGCTATCTTCACTGCAGTAGCGCCGACTCTTTCTTCCTTCATCGCCGCGAGATTCCTCCTCAGCTTCTTCTCGACCATCAACACTGTGGCTGCGCCCATGCTCCTCGTCGAGATTGCTCCTCCTCTGCAACGAGCTACAGTGGCAGGAACATACAACACCTTGTACTATATGGGAAGCATCATTGCAACATTCAGTATAGCTCCAGCCTTTAACTACCGTTGATCAATCTCGCTTACCAGGTACTAGCATTGTACGGTGCCAACATCCATTTGAGCGGCAACATCAAGTGGCGTCTTCCCCTCTGGCTGCAGATGCTCTGTCCCGGACTCGTCTGCCTAGGTAGCTGGATATTGCCCGAGAGTCCGAGATGGCAGGTTGCTCAGGGAAGAATTGAAGAAGCTCGCGAGTTCATCATCAAGCATCACGCAAATGGCGACGCCGAGCATCCCATTGTCGCAATTGAAATGCAGGAGATTGAGGATTCGCTCGTTGAAATTCGAGGTCGTTCCCAGTGGGCTTGTTTCGACCTGCGAAGCCTCTACAAATCTCGCGCTCGGCGGTATCGAATCATGCTAGTCATCGCCATGTCTTGGTTTGGTCAATTTTCCGGAAACAACGTTTCGAGTTACTATCTCCCGTTGATGGTCGAGAATGTCGGAATAACCTCTACGAACATAGTTCTTTTGTTGAATGCATTCTATGCACTATCCGGATGGGTGGCTGCTACAATTGGAGGTATGTAACATTCCAAAAGTCGGCAACTCTTTTAGCTTACGTTGATGGATAAGCTCGTCTCCATGATATTGTTGGAAGACGCAAGATGCTGATGAGCTCGTGTCTGGGAATGTCTATTGCACTCGCCATTGTTGCCGCCACTGCAGCCGAGTATGAACGCTCTGGCAGCAAGCCTTCGAGTTCAGCAAGTATTGCGTTTATCTTTATCTTTGGGGTTGTCTTTGCGGTCGGATTCACTCCAATGCAGCCTATCTATCCAGCAGAGGTTTTAGCTAGTAAGTTCTCTCTGCCTGACTGGATTTATTACTGACACGGACAGATGACATGCGAGCCAACGGCATGATGGTATTTATGATAACATCCGGCTGCGCAGGGTTCGTCAACACTTTTGCAGCTCCGGTCGCCATGAAGAACATTCGGTACTGGTTGTAAGTCCATCTTCGAAGTCGTACTGTACTCTATGTCTCTAACCAATACTTTGTGATGCAGCTACGTGTTCTTTGTATTCTGGGATCTCTTTGAGTTTACCATTATCTACTTTTTCTTCGTAGAGACCAAGGGTCGGACCTTGGAGGAACTGACTGCTGTTTTTGCGGCCAAGAATCCACGCAAAGCGAGTACCAAGCGGATTTCAGAGCCTGAGTGTTAAATTGCCCACAAGGATTGGCTATCTGAGAGATTGAATTGTCAAACTAGTAGCTATAGTAACAAAGTATCAAAGATGCCAGCTATTGACCTCAACTACATTCGAAGACTACTATATCAGTACATGATAGTTGGCGATGAGGCTTCTATGGGCAGAAAGCGAGTAACACATTCGGCACAATGTATTGAAGCCGTGTCTACTACCAAAAGAACTTAATGCTCTGTTGTTCATAGTGAATTTTGTGATTTATACATAGATGCAGATATTTTAGATTATTATTGTACAGTTCTGGTTATAAAATACAGCGAGCTATGCTTGATCCTTTACCATATTAAGAAGCAGAAGCTAGGTGAATGTTAATAATTAAAGTTTATCTTTAACTATATCTGAAATTATTAAGGATCAACATGCATAGGAGATCAAAGCTAATATGGTTTGTTCTGCAGCTATATTGCTATAGAACAAGCTAGTGGCCTACGAGCACTAACACGGACTTTTATATTCGCGTCCAAGCTGCTTCCAAGAGCCGCTAGATCCTTGTCCCGGTAGCCCAGATTTGAACTCCGAGAGTCTGATACACGCTAGAATGCTATTTTGTAATTCCGCGCCAGGTCATGCCAAAGCCAAGAGTGCATATCATTGTCCTCAACAGCCTGGGTATTGCGAAAAGGAGTCAAAACGCGGGGTACACATCGACAATCTGGGGTCACGATGTCAAGTTGATCAACTTATTAACGGATGAAACAAGGTTCCCCAGCTTCCGATGCCTGTTTGGGTTCCAATATCACGATTCCTTACAGTAGCCGAGCTTAGGCTTCCCGGCTCTGCACCGACGGATACCGCCTAAAGCGGAAGCTCGTCGCAGGTAGATCGCCGCTAGGATCAAGCTTACAGTATTTCCGTGAACCCTAGGCCAATGCAAACCTCAGGAGCTCATAGCAGCCATAGTTGAGTATATGTATATAAGATGAGATTACGACCCCTCAAGCCTTCAATATCAGCACCTTCAGAAGACTCGAATCAACCTGAACAATCCGCCACACCAGATATCAATGAAGAGCTTCAGCCTTCTCGCATTGGGTCAAGCTCTGCTTGTAGCAGCCACCCCTCATGGCTCCCAGCTCCCCGCTCGCCAACAAAGCCACAGCTTTGCAGGCGTGAACTCCTTCTTCCTCCATGCTTTCAAGCAGTAAGTTGAGCAATCCGAAGTACCAATGGTGATAAGACTGACAAAGGATGCAGGCAGGATAGATTGGACGTCCTAGACGCCATCAAGGATGCAAATCTCAAGGTCCTACGGATCTTCATTTCTCCAACTGGCCAGAACGCCAAAAATACTGGCTCAATTGCAATGCCTGACATTGAGCCCAAAACTGTGGGCGTTTGGGACGACACCCAGCTCAAAGCCATAGATCAGCTCATGGTAGAAGCTCAAGCCAGAGGTATCAAGCTCACCGTCGCGATCCACGATCGCTACCAGCTCGGCTGCTGGGGAAGCGACGCCTACGTGTCAAAGTACGATTTACCTGCAGTAGACTGCAATACTCAGCCAGCGAGCGCCAACAACGTGGAGTTCTGGTACTCTGACAAGAACTGCATTTCCGATTTTCAGAATCGCATCCGTCATGTTCTAGAACATAAGAACACGCTGATCAGCGGAAGTCCAGCCTGGAAAGATCTAAGCAGCCATATCTTTGCGTTCAATATCCAGAACGAAGGGCAAGGCCATTTGAACAACAATGTTCCGCCTCATCCGTCGTGGTGGTGCGATCGAGCTGGCTTTATGCGAGGCATTATGGGCAGCAGCAAGGTTCTGATCTCCACTGGTAAGTCATCACGCACACAGAGTTACCATTCAATCGCTAATACGAGATCGTAGGTGGCGGTAATGAGTTTCCCAACTCAGATGTCGCAGAAAACTGGGCCTGCAAGGCCTTGGACCTGGTCACTATCCACTCCTACATGGGCGTCAACGAATTCAAAAACAAGGGTCCAATTGCGCTGCAGCATGCCAAGAGCGCCAATAAGCTCATGCTCTTTGAAGAGTTTGGTGCAACTGGGAGCAGTAAGTCTACCACGGTCGGTCAGCATATCGATGTGTTCAATGATCTTGGTGTGCCGTGGATGCCATGGCAGATCAGCAAGCCTGGCAACAAGGGGAATGATTACGAGTTTTGGACTGATGAGCCTACTTATGATGTTGTGGAGGATGGCTCGAATGATGCTCTGGCGAAAAGCGCTGCGCCGACGTGGTCTATCTAGAAACCGTGGGGAGCATTGAGCTTGCTGTAGCCAAACGGCCATGGGATTGGGCTCTAAAGCTTGGTCGACGTTCCATATATTCGAGTAAACAGTAGTTGGATATTAGAAGACGTAAGATGAAGATAAGCTCAAGGTAGAAATGCCTATTGCCATATAGGAATAATGGTTGTTTCCCTCCTCCACTATGAACTTATCAGTCTAATCGACATCAAGTTTGATGATCTTGTGATCCCAACGATCTATGCACGATCAAATCTCATGTTCAAACAGTCATAGATAAACGCCTCCCTCGATTTCCTCCAGCTTCCCGATTTGTGGTTCACCACCATGAAGAAACCAATTTTATGATGTGCAACTACAGAGGAAACTTGACCTTAGCTTTGTTCATTACCTTGCATCAATGGCTCTTATTTGGCTGTACTTACAAGCTCGTAAAATCTCGTATCGTGTCCAATTACTTTGTATATTAACCGCTAACTCGTGAGCGTGGCGTCGATAGCAGAACCTAGCAGCCTTATAGCTCAACACAACGCCATTTGTAGCTAGTGTACCAATAGACCGGCACACCAACCGCTAATAGTCTCTTACTAGCATCCGATTAATGCAGATTCACGAAATTAACGAGCCCCTTACTGACGCATGTATAAAGCCGAGATCTGTTCCCCAGTCTTGGCATATCAGCCCTCCGCACTCGTTTACTCGCTGACCCCTTTCACTCTTTCACCATGCGTTTCTCACTGCAGACTCTCTCTCTTTTCGTCCTCTCGTCCCAGGCAGGTTTCGCCGTCGCGGGACTCTGCAGGCCGTCGACGACTACAACAGCCGCTGCGACTACTACCACCACCTCCGTCCCCGAGGGAACTCCCATCAACGCCGTCCTCTCCGATGGACGCGTGGTAAATACCTACCTCAGCGGCCAGTACCTCACCGACCAAGGAGACACCCCCGCAACCTTTGCCCTCGAGCCGTCAACCGGTCGCCTCACCACCATCATTGGTGGCGTCAAGAACTACCTTCAAACCGTCATCCCACTTGGCCCTGCGCTTTCATTCCAGTTTGATACCTATCAAAACATTGTCAACAATCAGTACCGATTCTTCGTGAAATGTGACGTTGTCCTGGGCTTTCTGTCGTGCGAGTCTGAGAGCGGTTCGACGCCTATCTATTGGGAAATTGAGAGCAACAACATTTTTTATGGCAATGAGAACGTGCTCACTGGTGTTACTACTGCCCAGTTCAAGTTTCAGGAGAGCGGGCTATAGCGCGACTTGGGAGGAGAAGCTACCTGGCAATCCGTGATGTGTTGAGGAACACATGGGCAGTGGTGCGCTGTATCAGGGAACAAAGACCGGTTATCAGCTGGGACTTTCTGAGTCGCCATAATTCTCATTCTTTGTATATAATTCAAGGGTTTATAACGCTGTTTCAATAAGAGATTTCGCTTCTCTTCCCATTTCCATCTTCTCTTTGGAGTCGAGTGCCGTGTGACTCTTGGGCCCTGGATGCTGAGCCAATTTTGTCCTCTATTCTTGCACCTCGTCCGCCATTCTCTTTATCACCTCTCTAGGCTTAATGTCGTCGTACACCATCCAGCCAGATATCGGCTGAGCAATTATTCGTGGATCTTGAGTGTCCATAACATCTGGCCATCGAGAATACCCCAGTAAACCTCCAATCATTTTACAAGGCTTGACATCTTGGTCACCCCTGAACAGAATAGCCAGCGCTGCGACAGCAGAGGGCGTTTCATTGTTGAGGAAGAGTGGTGGCTCGCCAGTACGGCGTCGTGGTCTGAGAAAGTCTCGAAGCCAACCACCGATTAACTGTCTGTCCTGGTCCACTTTGAGCATATCTTTCCAGAAGTCATCCTATAATTTCGGGTCCTTGTTATCAGACATAACGAAATAGTACTGGCTGTGACATTGAAGACCATTCTCTAGCATCCTTTCCAGTAAACTTGAATGGCGGTTAACCATTGTCTTCAATTCCTTGCTCCAGGGTCCGATTGCCGCGAACTTGTCACGCAGTTGTTGCCAGTCCGCCGGCCCTCCTACAACCAGCACATTCTTGGCATATTTAGGTTCCTCCGGTTTCAACACCCGTTGTTTTGTAGATACGCCAGCTGTGCCGAGGAGCAAGAGAGCGGCCGAAGTGGTATCCACATGCTTGGTCGTGCTGAATTGGGGCATAAGAACTTGTCTCTTCTCATCATCAAATCTTTTTGCAACCGTATCGGACAAGCGCTGCGCTACTTGAGCCGAGTCTTTGAGCTGTTCTGTAGTGAAAATTGCCATATTATACTGGTTCTGATTCTTGCGGAATCGGGCCATCTCGGGTTTCAGTTGTGCAAGAATAGCAAGCCAGATATCATCGACCCGAATGGTCAGTTGAGAGTTGCCGTCGTAAATTTCTGTCGCAGCCCAGATGAATCCGTTCTGACAGGGCACTATCTCAGGAGAGTGTGGAAATAACTCAATTTCGAAGACGCTACCACTATTTATGCTCTGATTTTGGAATACCTGTTCGAGAATCTTGTCCCCAACGCGGGGCAAGTCGTTCGCTTTGGTGTCGACTGTTGTTACGTCCATCGCCGCGATGTTGGAGATAATTTTAAGTGTGAAAATAATTGAAAGTGCTTTGTTGGGTTTTGTTCTGGTACGTATTGATGACGGGGAAGATGAGATGATGAAAGAGGGAGAAACATTGTGGGAGTGAACGAAGAGAGCAAGTTTGAGTAGGCCTTCCGTCGGAGGCGCAAAAGATCTGTCGCACTTTCCATTTCGAAGGGAGCTTGAGAAGAAATCTGGTGTTTTCAGAAAGCACTGGCTCGACTTCTTTCTCGCCTATGATCAATCCATCAGCCTGCAACAGGCAAGAGTCGACCTGCAGTCCCATCGTGAACTTTTGAAGCCAGTGGAAGGAGGTGTTCGCAGTTCAATTGCATGCTTAAAGCCATTTAATTCGGCTCCTCCTTATTCATAACTGATTGCAAAAAGGTTGAAGGGGTTGAAGTTAATTGGGATTGTTCAGTGTATTGACTGGATGTGTCTCGTTGAGGTCGTTGCAAAAAAACGTCAAAAATGGAACTTGGTGGAGTCTAACCACCTGCGTTGGACGAACAGGGAATCGAACCCTGGACCACTCCCAGATGCGAGCATCTGATCGACGAAACTTGCTAAGGGAGTATTATACCACTAAACCATTCGCCCGGAATTGTTGAACACGTGTGACAAGTTTGTGTCTAGATTGCGCGCACTGCACTGGCGCCGTGAACGTCGATCGGGTATTGCGAATTGAATTTGCCGACCAAATGCAATGAACTGCTGTTGTCTGCAACGGTAGACATTTAAACTCGGTAGCGCCATCGGAATCATTGACTTTATCTGGAAATTGAGTTTTTTACCGGATTAATGGTTAGGCCACGAAGGTTTGTGGTTCCGTCTGTTGGCCTGTTTGAGCCGCACCGTTGCAACGGCGATCTTGTTAACAGTGGCCACCAACATTATGACACAACGAAAGATAACATCAACCCCAAAACATTTCCGATCAGCAAAAAATCATTATAAATCTACCAAAGAAATACCAAAACCCATCTATGAACTTTTCCCCTCACTG
The DNA here is from genome assembly GCA_013186925.1 of Fusarium succisae. Classification (NCBI taxonomy): domain Eukaryota; kingdom Fungi; phylum Ascomycota; class Sordariomycetes; order Hypocreales; family Nectriaceae; genus Fusarium; species Fusarium succisae. The sequence continues at coordinate 115,795 of JAAOAW010000273.1, read as the reverse complement.
CGCAGCAACCATCGCCCCAACCGGCTTGACTTCAACCTCATCAATCTCCATCTGCAGGGTAATCTTCTCCCAAACCGCCGAGTTACCCAACTCCTCAAACGTATCCTCCACAACCCTCGCCGTCCTCTCCACAATCTCATCGACATCCTCCTTCGACACGATAAAAGGCGGGCAGATCAGAAAATGATCTCCGCTGTACCCATCATACCCGCCATTAGCGTTAAACAGCGCAATCTCGTACCCAGCGCTCATTCCGCGCGAGTGCAACAGCCCGTTGAGCCCGAGATCATACGGGAAGGGGGTCTTGGTCTTTTTGTTGGTCACGAATTCAACGGCCCAGAAGAGTCCGCGCCCGCGGATGTCGCCGACGTATGGCATCGGGAGGAGACGCTCTTTGAGCTTGGTGCCGAGATATGCGCCCATGGAACGGACGTGCGATACCATGTTTTCGTCGCGGATGATCTGTTGGACTTTGAGGGCGGCGGCTGCGGCTTGGGGATGGGCCATGTAGGTTTGGCCGTGGGCGAAACCTTTGCCGCTCTTTTGGAATGACTCGACGAGCTTGGAGTTGATCATGACGGCAGAGACAGGAGCGTATCCCGCCCCAAGACCCTTTCCGACGACGAGAATATCAGGAACGACATCTTCCTGCTCCCAAGCATGAAGCGTACCCGTACGACCCATTCCACACATGACTTCGTCAAGAATAAGCAGGGCGCCATACTTCTCGCAAACAGCCTTCATAGCAGGGAAATATCCCTTCAGCGGCATAGCACAGCCACTCGCCTAAACACATCAGATCAGCACATTTTCAAAGACAATGATACCAGACGACTTACACTCCCTCCGACAGTCTCAGCCACGAAAGCGCAGACCTTCTCGGGCCCGATCCTCAGAAACTCATCATCGAGCTCTTGCGCAAGACGCGCAACGTACGCCTCGTCATCTTCACCATCGCGCTGTCCTCTGTACGAACTACACGCCGATACGCGCGAAGAATTCTGCGAGATCAACTGCACGAACGGATCCTTTCGTACTTTGAAGTCGCCCAGCGTCAGCGCACCGAGCGTAGCGCCGTGCCAGGCTCCCACACGAGCTATGAAGTGGCTCCGTTCAGTCTGAGGAATAGCGAGATGCGAAAAGTGCGTTTTCGCAAGCTTGAGCGCGACTTCGACAGCTTCAGATCCTAAAAACTCAATTAGCAACTCTATCGTCCAGCAAGACACTGCATGAACTTACCTGAACCGCAAAGAACAGCCTTGGACATTTGGCCATCGGTAGACTCGACAAGAAAATCCGCAAGCTCTTCCGCAGCCTGCGTCTTGTAAAAACCAGGATGACAATACGGGACGTTCACAAGCTGCTCTACAACAGCTTTCTGAACGTCCTTGTTATCATAGCCCAGACACGCAACAGCAGCTCCGCTCGTAGCGTCTAGAATCTTGCGCCCATCGCTAGTATTGAGATAAATCCCCTCGGTCGACTCAATGAGAGCCGCGGGATGTTTCTGAAAGTTTTTGTAGAGAAGACTGTTTGTAGGTGCCATGATGTAATACGGAGATGCTGATGATGATTTCAAGATGCATTGTGTCGTGTGCCTTTCACCTTATATACCTCGATAACATCAAACTTGCGCTCATCGCTTTTGACAATCATTGATAGACAGACGCGAAAATGTTTCGATAAGCCGTAGTCTCCGACGTGGCTGGCCAATATTTCCAGGTATGTATGTAGTGTAATGATCCCTTCTGGCGGGCCGCATAAGTGCTCGGTCCACAGTAAGAAGCAAGGTGGTGTCTTATACTCAGCCTCCAATCACTCCCTCGCTTCCCATTCTACGGCATCTCTTGGATCTGCGTCAAGTGTGAGACACGGGCCAAGAAAAACTATTTGCTCTGCTGTCTCATCTCAGCCGCAGCCTCAGCGTCGATCCCTGCTGCTTACGCCCGCCACCCTTGGGAAAGGCGGCACGGGCGGTAGTACCCAGCGGCACAGACAGCTAACTTTAGGTACTTTAAGGGCCTTCCCATCTTTGACTCCTCCCAACCTTTTCCCATCTTCATCTCTTATTGGATATTCTCTTGTTTATATCGCTAACTATTTGTTGAACTGCCGAGAGTGGAGAATGGATATCCCGTTCAAGGATGTTGTCTTTGATACGTCAGATCCTCATGGATCAGCCCTGTCGCTTCTTCCGGTCCTGTTCCCCGATCGGAAGATCGACGACATGCGTATTTCCGCTTTGACTCAGGGCACGACGAATGGCGTGAGTATTCCCTCATAGTGACCTAGTCTACCTACCCAAGTACACGGAACGTTTGTGCGCTAAAACAATAACCAGCTTTTCAAGGTTACGGTCGATGCATCCACGGCAGATGCGGTGCTGATCAAGGTCTACGGAGATGGCACGGATATCACCATTGATCGCGAGAGTACGTACCCATTCTGTCCCTGAGTCTGCCAATCTCGTCTGGAACTTCCGTCTTGGATTCGTGTCTAACGTGACATGTCGCAACAGAAGAACTCAGGGTGCACAAGCTCCTGGCTGAGCGTCAACTGTCTTCATCTCCACTGGTTCGCTTCAGCAATGGACATGCGTATCAGTTCATCTCTGGGCAAGTCTGCTCCGAAGGCGACATGTCTGAGACAAGAATTTTCCGCGGCGTCGCGAGGGAGCTGGCTCGGTGGCACGCGACGCTTCCTACAGCGGACCCAAAGGAAGTCTTGACGTACAAACCAGGCGTTTGGTCCACCGCGAAGAAATGGCTGGATGCTATCTCCAAACATCCTCACCGACCACAGGCCGAAATTGATGATTTGCATGAAAAGTTCAAGTATCTAGCCGATGCCTTGTTGTCAACTGACGTGTCGGAGCCCTTGGTGCGTCGTTGCTTTTTATTTTGCTTGTCTGGTACTAACCCGCACAGGTTCTCGCTCATGGCGACCTCTTGTGCGCAAACATAATTGTACAAGAGTCGGGTAATGACATTGATGTCGCATCAGTTCGGTTCATTGATTACGAGTAAGTCATACCCTGTTCTGCAAATGTCCCCAAACCAGAGACACTGAACGACCCCGAGACACGCCACATACTGTCCTCGGGCCTTTGAGCTAGCAAATCATTTCGCTGAATGGACCGGCTTCGACTGCGACTACAATCTTCTCCCCAAGACATCAACCCGACGCGCCTTCATCGCAGAGTATCTCACGACCCACGCCGAACTCTGTCGGGAGCACAACATACCGACTGTCAATGATGCTTCTGTGGATCATCTAATGCGTCGGGTCGACGATCACAGGGGCTTTCCTGGGTTCTACTGGTAAGTGGCCATATATGTCTCACAGACAGATAAGTGTGTGGTGGTACAGGACAAGACACTGATTACACCGCTGCGACAGGGGTCTCTGCGCTCTCATCCAGGCTGAGACAGCGACCGGAACTATCGACTTTGACTACGCGGGGTATGCGGCCAAGCGCTTCGCAGAATATGAGAGCTGGCGTAGTGTGCGGGAGGGAAACAGCCCGTCTCTGTCCCTTAGGGAGCAAGTCTGGTCAATGCCGTGACCCCCACGGTAAGGCATCAGCGGGCGAGACAGACATTCTTAGCTAGAATACGTACTGCAGAGGACACAGGAAAAGAAAAGTCAGACACTCTACCTAAACTTGATTGGTCACACGCTGTGCAATGTATGACTCGTCTTAGCCAAAGGGACCCTCTGGCACGCGCACAGCAGCACAGGCTGGGTCATGATTCGTCTACGTAGCAATCCCCTTTGAGAAGAGGCGCTTTTTCCCCCTTCCCTTTTTTCGCCCGCCTAGAAGAAGGGAGCTGACGAAAAAGCCAAGCCTTGGCCCGATCGCATGATCTAGAACATGCATGGGCCGTGCGAGAAGAGGAATATCGACGGGGAGAAGAGAAGATATCGGACAATTAAAAAAGATTCTGTTTAAATGAGGCAAACAAAGACTACCACTAACCTCCCCAGGGTTTTCCTTTTGTACATATCCCTATTTTTTCTTAGATTACAGGGCATTTTATCATGGCGGTAGCAGGTCGTTTCCTCTCCAGCATCGGCGCCGATGTTCTGTGGCGGTCAAGCCGAGACCTGAAGATCCTGATCCTTCTCCGCTTCATCCGCCTCCTCGGCTATGGAGGGACGACGCTTGTTCTGGCGCTGTATCTCAACGCGTTGGGATTTCAGGATACGCAGATCGGTCTGTTCATGACGCTGACGCTCGTGGGTGATCTTGCTATTAGCTTTATCCTCACTTGGGTCGGTGATCGTGTTGGCGTGAGGTTGACTGCTGTTGTTGGAGCGCTGTTGATGAGTGCTGGCGGAGTTGCGTTTGCGTACTTTGAGAATTTCTGGCTGTTGCTTCTGGCGAGTATCGTTGCTGTTATTAATCCAAGGTATGTTCACTATCTGTTTGTGATGTTGGCGAGGGAACTGACGATTTAGTGCGAATGAGATCGATCCCTTTAAGGCAATTGAAGAATCAGCGATTGCTCGCCTCAGCACCGCGCATACATGCAATGACATGTTTGCCTGGTGGTCTATGCTAGGCATGTTCGGCACAGCAGCAAGTAACCTCCTCACAGGCTGGCTCATCAACGCCCTCGAAGACAACGGCGTGGAAAAGCTAGATTGCCACCGCATAATCTTCCTCGGCTACGCCGGTATCGGCCTCCTCAAGCTCCTGTGCTCACTCCTCCTCAGCTCCGAAGTCGAGCAAATGCCCCTCCAAAAAGAATCCTGCTCAACCCCCCAATCCGGCATCCTCACCCCCGAAGAACTAGCATCTGACGATGAGACTGCTCCTCTTCTCGACGATAATAGTTCCGGCTACGGAGCCGTTGCCGAAACACAAGCCCAAGTCCTCGCCGCAGCACAGGAGAAGCGTCTCTTCACCCCAGCGTCGTTCGACTTTATGTGGAAGCTCTCTCTCGCACTGATACTCGACTTTGTGGGCTCTGGTCTCGCACAGATCTCGTGGATGACATATTTCTTCAAGCGCGAGTACGACATGCCCGAGGGAGCGCTGGGCTCTGCGACCTTCACCGCCGGGATCATCTCCTCCGTGCTGAACCTCGCGTCGTCACCGCTGTCACGCGCCATCGGACAGGTGCAAACCATGGTCCTCTGTCACACGGTAAACTCCATCTCGTTGCTCATGGTGTCTGTACCTGGGAACAAGTACATTGCTCTTGTGATTTTCATCTTTAGAATCGTGACGCGCGAGATTGATAATGCGCCGAGGCAGGCGTTCATCTCGGCGGGGGTTTTGGACCATGAGAGGACTTCGGCTATGGGTGTTGTTAATATCACAAAGACGATTGGAAGTTGTCTTGGTTTGTACATCACGGGCTTGTTTGCGGGCTTGGATAAGTTCTGGCTTGCCTTCATTCTCGCTGGTGCGCTTAAACTGTCCTACAATGTTTTGATCCTGGCATTCTTTTGGAAGAGGCGTTAAAAAGTGTATTATTCTTTATTGCATTAATGTTTGTCACTGCATATCTTGTATTTCTGCATCCCGCATACATAGAACTCGCCGAGCACTGTATCTCGATGTCCCAATGGTAGTAAGACCTTTACTGTACATGTTTCCCAACATTTGTGCTCTGATGAGGCCCATTCCAACGACCAGGTTCCAGTCGACATATCCACGACATACTGCGATACCGGTCCGCCGTATCAAGTTATTTCGCGGACTAGGTCCATGCCGTGCCGCTGTATCAAATGCAATGAAACATATCTAGAACAGCTGTAGGTGGCCTCAAAGACATCTGCCGAGTCTAGTCAATAGCTCAGCACCGTATGATTGAGTGTGTGTACATGGCCTTGGTTTCATTCCTTGAACGCTGCATATGCGTGAATCCAATCACCCTTCACCGCTGACCGCAATGTTGATCTGACTTCAGCCGTCTTTGCATGCATAATGAGGTGCCGTTGCTGATCTACCTCAGCTGAATTGGGCCGAAAGTGGCTTGCTGACGTTCCCATTCAGGATGTGATTGATGCCATGCACTCATCACATCAATATCACATTCGTCGGCTCCAAATCCCTATGTCCTCCTCAATTCTGTCTCACATGGTGTGCATCTATATTATCCTCGGGACTTTCTCCTATCAAGCTTCTCCCTTGCTTTCCTCTCTCATCCAATCTTACCAACCTCTTCCCTAGGACCATTCCCATTAGTCAAGCTTTTACCATGGATCATCTCCTCCATCTTGATACAGACGTCGTCTGTCTCCTCGCCAAACTCAACTCCTATGACTACATTATCGTAGGAAGTGGTTTTGGCGGAGGCCCCTTGGCTGAACAGCTTGTATCCCAACAATACAAAGTCTTGCTGATCGAGCGCGGCAGCGTCATTTTCTCAACCCATGTTCTTAATACCTCTCGCCCTTACTTCAACCGCGGCGCAAGTAACTCCCCCGAGGGTAACGAGCGGGTATATGACGCTGTCAAGGCCAAAGTTCAGTGCACCGACCGCTCTGATAGTTATGTCGGCGGTCCAGTGTATTGTGTAGGTGGTCGATCTAATCTCTGGGGTACTTGGATCCCAGAGATTGGTGACGAGACTCTCGATGCTTTCTTCCCAACTGACGTTGTTGATTACCTTAAGGGTGATCTAGTTCAAGGATACAAGAAAGCGTTTAGATATCTCACTGACTCGCAGCCTGGTGATGTCATTTACCCAGAGGGTGACGGCAAGCATGAAGTTAGCGCTTCAGAAATCGGCGACGCAAGTGAGATGTTGAACATTGCCCTGTCTGGGTCAAAGTTCGACCTCATGCCCATCGCAGCGCAATTCAATGCCCCAGCACCATACAAGTTCGCTCAAGGTGCATACAGCACTACGTTGAGCATCATCAATCGCATGTATGCCAATGATCAGTATCTCTCTGTCCTCCTCAACACTGAGGTCATCGCTGTCCAGCACACTGCCAGCAACACGTTGTGAGTACATCCTCTAATCGACTGAAGCTACCTACTGACGACGAAGGCATAGCAACAAAAGCGTCAACGCTCTCAAGATTAGAGACAAAGCCACCAACACTATCAAAGAGCTCGACGTCGGCCGAGCCAAAGTCATCCTTTCCGCCGGCACAATTGGCACTGCATCCATCGCTTTGAACAGCGGCCTCGACCACCTCAACCCACTAGTCGGCAAAGGTCTCATTGACCATAACGTCTGCTACGTGCGCTTCGCCAAGCAAAAGTCCGACAACGTCACCTCAAAACCTCTCAATCTCAAAACACATTTTAAAGTTGGCGGTGAAGAATGTCTCGTCACAGTGACGATCAATGCGAATTTCTTCTTAGCTGGAAGCTCTGCGACGCTCAGCACGACGCATTTTTATCGTCGTGATGGTACCCTCATGAGTCCTACTAAGGATGCCGCTGATGAGAAGGAGAACTTCGACACTATCTGCGTACTATTTGAGTTTGTTGGAAAACTCGATGATGAGAACTCTGTGCTCAGTCTTCCGGGCTTGGATCCTGTGTTGGATATTCGTCGACCGCCGATCAAGCATGAGGTTCAGTGTGCTATGGAAGACATCATTCGTAGAGTCCGCGATGCCTTTGTTGGCGTGAAGCCCAACCAAGCTACGTATGCCGACCCAGGAGTGTGTCCTGATCCAGGATTGAGACCGCAGCATCTGGGCTTCGGAGTGTTTTCTCATGAGTGCGGAACGATGAGAATGGATGGACCGAAGGGGCCTGGTGTCGTGGACTCGAATCTCAAGGTCAAGGGATTGGACAATCTATGGGTTTGTGATCTTTCGGTTATGCCTGTCAGTCCTGAGGCCAATCCCTCGCTGACTCTGGCGGCTCTTTCACTGAGACTTGCCGAGCATCTGTGCGGCAAGAATCACTAAGCCAGGGGAGGGGAGTATTTGCTCCGAAGACTAGGAGGATGGCTTTTATGTTTGTATAATCATTATCTAGATTGATATTTGAAGGATTCGCTCATTTGTAATCTACGCTGTCATTGATGCCATTGGTCCGTGATTCCGGCCGAAAGACGGTCATACAGCGTAAACTCCAAGGACATTCGGCCGAAGTCCGGATTTAACATCGCGAATATCCATTTATTCTCGGTTCTCTACTTCCATACATAATGCGACCTGTATCCCTATACTCGTTCTTCATTCACTCTCAAATTAGCAAACCTCCATCTTTCATAGCGCCAAGACCGGACCCGACGATCTTATACCTCCCAATTCTCGCAATGTCCACGCAAAAGTTTGCAAAAGATCAGCCTACAGGCTTTTCTAACCGCATCGAAAGAGTTGCTATAGTCGGAGTATGTCCCATCCATCATCTGTCTGTTTGTTCCACTGATGTTAAGTAGGCTGGCGGCCGACAAGGCGCCCAGATAGCCGAGCAACTCCTCAAGACTGGAAAACATGCTGTCACTGCCCTGACTCGCATCGGTAGTACTTCTAAACCTCTCGACAACGTCAAGGCTATCGCAGTGGATTATGAAGACGAGGAGTCTATCGCATTGGCACTCAAGGATCAGCAACTTCTCGTCATTACCCTCGCCGTCAATGTTGACCCAGAAGTCCACCATCGCATTGTTCGCGCAGCTGGAAAAGCAGGGATTCGTTACATCATTCCCAACATCTATGCCGCCAACGTAGTCATCGAGAATCAAGGTTCTGTTGATGGTTTCTTCCCCGCTGCACCACCAATCAATCTTCTCAAGGAGATCGAGCGGGTTGGAGTCAGCTCTTGGATCCTTCTCGTCGGAGGGGTCTGGTTCGACTACAGCCTTCCTTCCGGAGAGTCTTTTATGGGCTTTGACATCGATAACCGTAAGGTTACGTTATTTGATGACGGCGAGGCAAAGATAAACACTAGCACTTTGGCTCAGTTCGGCCGTGCCGCTGCTGCCATTGCAAGTCTCAAAGAGCTGCCAAACAATGGAGACGATAAGTCCCCAACAATTGCGCAGTTTCGGAACAAACCTGTCTATCTCTCAAGCTTTTATGTCAGCCAGAAGGATATTCTGAAGAGTATCCAACGCGTGATGAGTACGGTAGAAGCAGACTGGGAGATCAAGTATGAGAGCAGCGCTGATCGAATCGAGAATGGCAAGGCAATGGGTAGGTCTGGTAACATCATGGGGTTTGTGCAGGCTTATTATTCGTTCATTTTCTCGCCAGAGGGTCAAAAGCTGAAGACCCAAGACAAGCTTCACAATGTGCTGCTGGGGCTGCCGGAGGAGGACTTGGATGAAGTGGTCAAGGATTGTGTTGAAAGGGCCGAGAATAAGTTCCGACCACTGTGAGTGTAATGGGTCCATCCTTCAGTCCATTGAGCGCCCATTGAGGCGCGGAATAGAAATGCAAGTACAATTGTGGAGTTTGTCATTGTAATTTCGGTGAGGCGCAATTTACTCAGGCCAATTGCCAACCGCCAGCTGGCAGATGTGAGCGCACAGCCTGTTATGATGGCTGGCTACCAATCACTTGCGCCAACCATGTCAGCAGCTTGAAAGTAATCTCAGCTACCAACATGTGAGACAGATTACTTCTCTAACATCCACAGAACCAGTTTCCAGAGGCACAAACAAACTCAAGCTTCGAATTTTAAACTTCTGTCACACGATGTCGTTCGGCTTCGGCGTCGGCGATTTTATTGCCGTGGGGGAGCTATGCTGGAAGATCTACACTCGAGTGTACAAAGTGTCGCGCGACGCACCAGAGGAGCTCCGGGCTTTGATTCAAGAACTGGGCAATCTATCAAACACAGTGAACTTACTCAATGAAGAAGTACAAGATCAGGAAGAGTGGATAAAACAGGCGGGAGAGAGGCGACTGGAATACACATGCAAAGTCATGAGTCAAGCCAAAGAGACGCTGCAGAAAATGGATCGACTTGCGGATAAATATGCTGAACTCGACCCAAGAGTGAATTCACAAGGTTCAAAACGTTCGCTTCGTATTCAATGGAACCGAATCAAGTACGCATTCGAACTGTCTAGCATCAACGAGCTTCGTGCGAAGGTTTGGATCCCGGCGCAATTAAGTTATCAAGCGTTAACGTTCTCTAGCTCATGTCTCACAATTTCCACTTAACCCTTCTCTTGCAAGATGCTCAAAAGTAGGTCTATTCTTGTTATTTCTGGGACACCCGTTGACGAGCAAGTTCATCCCTGGAACGGATTGAGAAACAGCAATCAAAAACGGACATGAAGCTGGACGAGCTTCGGACCCTCATGATAGGCCACCGCATTTCGCCTGAAGGCCCTCTTCTGAACGCTCCGTTGCATGAGGAAGATCGAGCAGAACTTAGCACAGCATTCATGAGAAGTGCAGAGATTGGTGGCAGGCCTTGGGCCTCGATTGCGATCGACGACTGGCTGCAAGCCAGCAAATGGTGGTTGTTAAAGGTGCCTGACAAACCAATGCTTTCAACATCGTACGAACTAACGCTCAACAGGTTCGGTCACAAATGAACCATCTAGCTGAAGGGACTGAGATCAAAGTTCATGCCTATGTAAACATACTTAAGGCATGCTGGATACTGGCCGACATCGTCTCAATACACCCACAGCGTGTTTATTTAGGTGCCTCTGACAAAAGAAACGAAGACATCCGAAACCTCAGTCAGGTAGAGTAGATTGCAGAATACTCAGGCGTTAGCGCTTATACTGATCGTGGTAGATTGCGAAACGAAATTTGGAAAGTTTCCCTGTTTTCGAATTTCAGCTCCGCCAGGTTGAGGACAATACCATAAACATATGGCCCCAATTGCCAGCTTCTGGAACGATTGCGCCTCGTTGGCAATTCGGCATCGATCGAGATAATCTTGGCTTGCAGACTTCACACGGAGAAGTTTTATTTCAGTGGTATGAGAGAATATTACGCTCGATTGGATCTTCTTATATCTGATCAATTCATAGTTTCGCAGAAATCCGCCGCACAACTGAGGGACCTGTGGACACTGAGGGTATTTCTGAAGAATGTTTTCTTGTGTTGGAAGTGCCGCGCCAGGGTATTTTTCTCAACGCCATGCTGAAAAACTTTGTCGCTCATGATATATGTAAGATGGAACGTAAGTATTATACTCCCTTTGAGAACCAAGAACTAACGTTGAGTTTTGCTTCTTTCAGTTGAACCTCCCGATGAGCGTGTTTACTTGACGGAAGATGGCATAGGGTCATTCCTGGAATCTCTTGCAGAGAGATTGGGGAGCACATTTGTAATCCTGAATAACCAAGGAAAGTGGTTCTTTTGCTATCATTATTCATTCATTGACTTGTATTAGACTCCGATGCCTTGGAAGCGATCCTATGGGGATTCCAACTGTTCTGGTTCGCGTTTCAGCCAACATTCTTGACTGCATCAATGGTTCATTCGATTTCAGTGCTAGCTAATTGGCCGAGTCAAAATTGGAACTGTCTTCTGCGTCCCGATTATGACACTGGCAGCCCAGCCCCGCCCGACTCGCTTGCGCTGTCATTAAGGACCATCATGAATGATGTAGTCAAGAACAGCTACCAGGATAAGAGCACAAGATCGGAGTTTTTTGCCCGAGACTGTCTAGACGTTGAACTCTTACCACTGGGTCGTTTTGTCTGGAAGGTCATATGCTGGCATTGTGAGAAGTTCGCGGACATGAAGTTGCTGCTTGAGGCTTTCAAAATTAAAGAGGATCTACGCGACTCCTTGGTTCAAACCGCATTCCTACGGCTGGACCGGAACTTTTTCAGCCACATGGTGCATTACATGAACTACAGAGATGTATGGTATTCTGACGATGTACTCATCATGGTTAAGGCTGCGCTGAGCTCAAACGATGCCGGATATCTTTTATGGATTCTTGAACATGTTGCCGACACGTTACTCTCTGTACATCAGACTGTTATCTTCCAGTTGGTATATAGCAGCAGACGTTTTGGTCACATTGACGCCATGATAAAGGTCGTCGTTCCTCGTCCGGCAGATATTGCGGCAGCCCTCGCTTGGTATCTGAGCTCCAGCGACGAACAGGGTTTTAGAGACTTTTTACGCATGGTCGAAGACCGAGGCAGGTCTTTTAAGGGCAAAAGTGTCCGAGAGGTAGATTTATCGGACTACTATCCTACTTTTGTGGCTGGATGTGGTCGCCTGATTGAGACGCAGCGGCCGAGCACTCTGAGCCTTTATTTCGACTCCCTGGAGGGACTTGGTATTGATTTTCATGGTGTCCTAGGCCTCAAAAGCACCGAATCCACTCAACTGGCTATCCTTCCCGCTTTGCTCTCTCCAGATCCATCATTTCTCCGCATTCTACTAGAACGAGAAATGGTAGGGGCGAATATGGAGCGTTTCGTTGTGGAGTATGAATTAGCAGAAACCCATATCAAAGAACTCTTTCGATACCCCCGTCTTCAATGCCACATTGGCCTCTTTTATGCGCTGTTATGCTTGTTTGTGATACAGAATTCCTTCAGCTTCTGTGTCAACACGGAGCCTCACTTCAAGGAGCGAACTGGCCTGGTGAGGAAGAAGAAGACGACACGCCAGAAATACTGGATCATCTTTCAAGCATTTCTTGTGTATTAGATGCCCGAATAGAGTATATGGATACACTCATGTTTTGCCACATACTTATTGATGTCGGGATTCTAGGACATCACGGGTCTTTACAGGGCAAGAGCATGTTCTGTACAACTGACAATGCAACGGACTATCAAGAGACTTGGTTGTGTATGAAGCGCCTTTTATATCGCGATAGCTTCTTCTCTAACTGCTCAGGCCAATGTCGCTATGATATTCAAGGCAACTGGAAACAGCAGCCTGACCGCCTGGCAGAGATGATGTCTAGATATAACAGTTCTCCAGAAGATTACTCTAAACACCTTCTAACACAGTCAAGCTGGGATGCATGGCGTCAGAGTGCCTTAGAGATTTTGGGAAAGGTAATATAAGAAGCTTTAGCCCTCAGAGCAAGGACAAGTTGATGGATGTAAAGAGCAGTTCCTTGTCACCATTAGTCGTTTTCTATCGCACTATTGAAGCCCTAGAACTCAAATTGTTATTCATATATGGCCAGCCTGACTAGAATCGCCCTCAGGAGGGATCACCAGCTCAGTACCAAACTTCGCAGACCTTATCGCAGTGACACGGGTGAATCGACTACTGCTAATTAGAACCACTAAGTAATCTGAGCTATGCCCAACAATGGAGCGTTATTTTATGACCGGATGCAGAATATTGCCCGATTCCGAAGACTTGGATGAGCTTATCGAAGCTTTTATTGAGTGGGCTGATAAAAAGTTCAAGTCACGGTCGAATGCTTATGTAGGGCGAACAGGAACATTGACGATGGTCGCAAATGTCAGATGGATATTGATCCTGAGCATCAACTTTAAGATGAGGAAATCCTTCTTGTTCCCGCCCGCTTCTACATGGCCTTGGTCAGGTATCTTAGACTGATTCTCCTAAAATTCTCGTTCCTTGGGTTCTGGCTCGTGCCTTATATGAATCGACAGCTATCGCAATCTTACTGTAAGGAAGTGCCGAAAGCAACAATACAACAGCGAGTACCGGCAAAGCAGTAGCAAAATAAACCCAGAATCGATCATGACCAGGGGAATAACTATCAGACATGCTGAAAAGACTTGAAACCCATGCCAACGGCACGAACACAAGTGCCAAGAACGTCAGACGCTTTGTGTTTATAGCTTCCAAAATTGAGCGCCGCGAGTCAAGAAGCTGGACGAGCGATGTCGCTACCATAACCATCTGCTCGAGAGATTGACTATAGTCGTGGAGTTGGTCGCGAAGAGAGTTTATGTCTTTGAGGACCCCACTCCATACCTCCATGTCATCTCCGCGCTGTATATGGGAGCTGATGACTTCTCCAAGAATGTTGAGCTTTTGGTGGCTGCTTTTACTGCGCCTTCTCCACCGCTGTAGGTCAACCAAGACCTCATCATGCATTCGACCTGTCTTGACTTGGTCGGAGTACTCATAGTACTTCGAGCAACGACTAGTCAGGTACGTGTAGATATTCCATTCTGATAGGGTGATATAGATAGGGTAGTAGCCAATGCCGAGAATACTTGGCGATTTGAAGTCTAGCCCTGGTGGTGGAGTCTCCCGCAGGTAGTGTACGATATTTTCCATCATGGATGTTTTATCCCATGTCTCACTAGAGGGTGACTTTCGGAAAGATGAAAAGGTCCGGGGTGCTCGGAAGTCTTCGAAACCACCATGCGAAACACTTGCTTGGTACTTTGATGTTCGGCCGTCATCAAGCGATTGGATAACGGACGTGACCGGAGGGTCTACGAGGAAGAGGCCTATTTGTGTTAACAAGACGATGATGTTTTGAGAATGATTACTCACAGACACGTATGTCTCCAACAGTCCTTATGATGAAAGAGCAGCAGGTTTGGGACAAGGCCAGCCGTCCACCGGGAAGAGTGACCAGCCTCCTGACGTTTCGTGGCACATTAGACTCTGTCTTGAGAGCGTATGGAACATGTTTCAGCTCTTCATCGGTTCCCTCCAGTGCGATCACTTTCTGACAGTGGAGATGAATATGATCTCTCGTCGCTACAACAGACGGCAGTGTAGCAAGTGAAGGCGGCGGTGATGATTCCTCTGGGTTCTCAAAACCCACGTGGATGTAGTCGGCGAAGAACAATGGATCAATGTCCAGTTTCTCACCAAGAGATATGATGATACCAGGTGAGATATTCTCAACAAAGACAAATCTTATTGAGCCAGGTGATGCATTCTTTAGAATCAGGGAAAGCTTATTCTCTGGTACATCAATGCGCTCGGGTTCCGAAGCCGCAGTGGTATAATTGAGGTATGTAATCTTGCTTTTACCGGGACATTCATGTTGTAGATAGTCTGAGAGACGAGAAATACAGGGGTTCGCTCGAGCACGGGACTCGACGAAAGATTGATAAGATGGGATAAGCATGGAGACAAAACTATTGGACGAAACGCAGGTAATGGCCACGACTCTTGCGAGTCCCGATCTGAAAACGGTCCATAACGGGGCCATGGCTGATTTTATGTGCGATGATTAGTTCTACCAAATCCCAGCCTTTTCAATCATTTAGCACTGCCTTGGAAATTTGTAGGGCGGAGTCGTTACATGTTGCACTTTCACGTCTGGTGACCAGACTTCAGTGTTGGTTTCTGCACTTTAGGAGCGGGGTAAGATCAACGCTCCACGCCTTGATTTCCAACAGGAAACCAATGAGTAGCGTATCATAAGACCTCAGGACGGAGGCTATGCCTTTAATAGTGTAGAATCCCCTTTAAGATAGTAGAGTTACCTCATAATGACAGTCACATCTTCATACCCCAAAGTGAACATAAGGTGCCCACCGCAGCTGCTCGCCAACTTCGGGTTCCTCCTCTACAGTCACGATATCCCTTTCATTCTCATTCTTAAGCGAGAAACGGCGCGTGCTCTCGAATATTCATTTGCTGTAGGTCAGCAACGCGAAACGGATCCTCTTTCCAATCTTCCAACCTCAGATGACTGTTGGAGAGGCCCCGGGGTGCAAGAAGACCTCTGACGTTAAATTGGGGTGCCAAAATTACTTAGTCTAAGATTCACTAAATCTATACTAAATTTATCTAAACTCACCTAAGGATTCTTTTTACCTACGACAGAGGTCCTAAGTTTTATTGCACCCCCTTGAGGAGTTATCTGTATCGGTGTAGCCGTGACCTGCAAAGTGGAATATTTTGCAGTCTAGTAGCTGCTCGGAAACGTCTTCTTTCCGTGTCCTCAGGCGGACTTTGTCTAGGCCGGTTGATTCGCATAGCTTCTGTACGATGTCTATTTCTTTGCTTGCATAAGGTAACGAGCCGCTATCGACAGTATGTTGCATGCCTACAAGCAAAGCTCGCGGTACAGTGTGGTTAGAGAACGACGATGAATATGAATGGTCTTTCTGGCGACCGCGCATAATGACCCTAATAGAAGAAGAGTAACAAGAGACTACTCTATCAAGGACAGTCTCAGATGACTCTTTTCGGTGATATCCTGCGGCATGCAGTGGGAAAAGAGTCAACAGGGACGTAGGTATACACCATACACCAGGCCATATGATAGAGCACTGGGGTTATAATATACTAGCTTTTGTATTAGTAAACTTCATAAGAAGTATAAGTATTTAGATTTTATAATTTTTATAAGCTACTTATTTTAATACATAGTTAAGTATTATGAAATATAATTGTAAAAAGTTTAAATTAAATTGTAATAGAAAAAGAAATAGTATTAATTAAAAAGATTAATACTAAATAAAGGTTAACTTACTAGTTGTTAATAACACTTCTTTATATTAATTAGGCTTAATATATATTAAATTTACTATTAAAAGTTATAACTTAATACCTTAATAATATTTAGATACCCTATATAATCTGCTAATAATTAACCTAAGCATAGCTTAGTTTAATACAGTTAAACCTCACCGTTATAACTAACTTCTGCTAACAGTAATATGCAGTACTACGTTTACTAATAAGGCTACTATAAAGATAATTCTTATGGCTCAAGCAGCAGCAGCAGTAGCAGTACATAAGGAATTATGAATACAGTAAACTTAGTATAATGATTTCGTTACTTACCACTATTCTAGTTGGTAGAACATATGTCACTAGTTAAGACTAACAATAATCAAGCTATATTCACTATATTCACTCCTCTTTCTTTAATACACTGTAGTAAACACATAAACTATAGTATAAAGAGATATTAACGAAGATGTGATATCTTATAAAGTTATATCGACTCCCATGGCCACTCAATTACAACAGCGACATTGATGTCCAGCCAGCTATAGGTGCACACCAAACTCTCATTCAAGATTTGGCATATAGCAATAAATCGTTTCTGGGGAGGCAGGTCACCAGTCGACTCATACTGATACGCTGATATGGCCTCCTTGTCGAGCCTCCAAGGCAATCTGAGTGGCCGTCTGTGTCTTGTGGAACCTCCAGGGCTTGACCTTGTTTTCAAACAGCTCATCCAATTCCGCCGCCGAACGTCTAAATCCTTAACTGGTGCTTAATTAGAATCAGAAGAAGTAACAATACTTACCCTTTGGTTTCGGGAATCAACAGCCACATACCAACCACGAACGGCAAGCCTGCATTATAACGTGTCAAACTTGATTGCGACGCTTATTGGATTTTTCGCAAAAATAGTACCAGTGCGTGACTTACCTATTCCAGCGTAGAACCAAGCTGTCTTGAGCTTCCAGTTCCATTCACTTGCGTTGACCATGTAAGGGGTCAGAACATTCATGATAACGCCTGCGACGCAGGTAGACGCCGCGCCGAACCCGGCTGTATATGATCGCAAGCGTTGTGATGATACTTCTCCAATAAAACCCCATCCTGTTGCTCCGTTGGCTGTTATACCGACATCTGTAAAGAGTGAATGTTAGACAACGAGTTTCGATTTCAAGAAGCACCTATGCCGGCATGTAGTGCTGGAATCTACTCACTCCATAAACAGGCAAAGAAAAGAAACAGGTAATTCGTGGCCTTCACGCGAGGTGCAACACCAAGGATGCCAATAGCCACACACGATAGCCAAGATAATGTTGAGCCACCACAGGAGTAGTTGCGACGACCCAGGCGATCAACAGTAAGAATCATAGTTATATTGGCGAGGATGTTGATCGCTGAAGTGATGCAAGTAGCTTGGAAGGGGTCTTGAATGCCAGCTTGCAGGAAGAAGTAGGAAGCGAAAGTCGAGAATAGAGTGAGACCGATAAATTGCTGTGTCATGAGCGTCCATAGTGCTGTGAGAGTGCGACGACCGTCGGTACCCCTGAAGATATTGTACCACTTCTCTTTGTTGGCCTCCCTGGCGACCTCTATCTCGTGATTCACGGCCATGAAAAGGAGCTCGTATTGGTAATCAACGTCATAATCATTGATTTCCCAGTGCAGACGGCGGAGCGACTTCTTGGCACGATCAGAATAGCCACGGGTTGCGCACCACGCTGGAGTTTCAGGAACAATAAGATAAATAATTAGCATGAGGCCGATCTGAGACCATTGTGTGTAGATGGGTGTACGCCAATCGTCTGGATCAACCTTGGAATGCACCTGAAGAGCCACTGGCGCAAAGAAGGCACCTAGGGCGAACCAGAAGCTATATGCGATAAGCAGACCTCCTCGAATGCGCACAGGAGCTGTCTCAGCGATATAAGTTGGGACAGTAGACTGGAGGCATCCAACTCCAATGCCAGCAAGTAGCTTAGCCACAAGCCAGACCGGCCAGGTCCGGGCAAGGGACTCAGCAAGTACACTCATACATAGGATAAGCCAGTAGCTATACATAGCCACCTTGCGGCCAAAGCGATCAGAAATAAAAGGCAGAGTGGACATTCCGATGATCTGTCCAACTGACATAATGGCACTCCAAGCACTAAGGATAGGCGAGGCGAACGTGGGGTTGCCGTCAGCGTCGACTTTGGTGGCAAACTGTCGAACGAAGCCAGGATTGGCGATGATATTGCCGTTTATTCTGATCAGGCGATATTAGCCATGTACTACCATATGCTGCAACTAAGTGGCTCGATGACCACCGTCGGGAGATAAAACGTACCCAATTTGATAGCCATCGGTAGCGGCGCTGAAAGCTACTAGGAAACAATAAGCGGTGCAAACTTTGAAAGCCTTGCAAGTCTCCCAGAGAGACAATGTCTCGTAGCCCGAGAGTCCTTGGCCCTTGGATGCGGCCACCATGACGGCTTCCTTGGCTGGTGACCCATCACCAGCGGTTTCACGCTGCTCAATGGCGACATCAGTGTGCTCTGTCACAGCCCCTGGAATCTTTTCTTTCGCGTTAGCCATCCTAATGCCGCCTTCGGAATTTGGGAAGAATTGCTGGATTAGGTTTTGTTTGGTGGAACTGTGAAGGCGAGTTGAAGGTTGAGTACCGGAGATGCGAAGGCCAACTGTCAAAGATATCTGATGTTGCAGAATCCAGCCGGTGCTTTATAGATTCCCCACGGCTCCAGCTTTCCTTGAAGCTCCCTGAAATACGTAAAACATAGAATCTAGACCACCACCATTCGTGAAAACTTAGACCGAAGAACCGAGTGCAGCCAGTCCCCCTGCCTGACGCCTCGTCGAGATCCTGTGAGGCATACCCCACATTTTTCGGCCAGGACAACCTGGGGTAAAACCTGGAGATGGAAATGAGAAGTTGTGTACAGTTCCGTACAAGTTCAGCCCACCCCGCTATCCAATGGCTAAGGAGCTGGATAGGCGAGAGATGCCTCGTCGTTGAATACCGGTTCGGCCCTTCCCCGAGAGCGAAGCGGGGTTTCTGGCATCCCTACATGATCAGCAGGTCGTCAACATTGTGGGGGCCAATACCGGACTAGCAGGACTGGTGGATATTTGAATCGGGTACTTACATAAGTGACGTTATCGCTATCCCCATATAGCAAATTGCCTTGCGTCTAACAGACTAACAGCATAGTTCGGAGAAGCTAACCAATGTTAAGCCTCTCTTTAGGCATTGACCCATTTGCTGACTTCTCCGCCCCGACTTCCGCACGCAGTATGTACCACTCTTAGCACATGCTAGTACAGTAAATAGTGCCTTGAAAGTCATCCGATTGGTCAGGCAGGGTCTTCAGTGGCTTGTCTTCGGCATTCTCTCATTCTGGAGTCCTCGGGGCAAGGCCGACCGACATTCCTGGGCCAGAGCTAACTTGGTATCGGGGTGAGGCCGAGCCGAAAGCTTTTTCGATTTGTCGTAGCACACGAAGACATCAATCGCATTGAATCCAACGGAGCCATGTCCCGTCAAAGCTATCTGCAAGATGCACACATTGGCTTCTCGCAGTCTGAGCATTCAGGTCACGAAATCCTCCAGGGTAGCGACCGCACGAACAGACCTCCAGGATCAGCCACGTTGCGCACTGCCATCGCCTGCCGAGCTTGTAGGAACCGCAAGACGCGTTGCAGCGGAGATCAACCATCGTGTCTGTATTGCTCTAAAGCCGGTATCGTATGTGAATACGCTCCTGGCTTAGTCGTGGCCCAGCCGATTCCTGCACTGTAGGTTCATCAACACCTGTCTACTGTTTCCGTTCCTTCATTGTAAGCAGAAGTATCTTCTAACATATCAACCTTGCGAAAAATAGACCGTCAACATTGCTCGACGAATGGGGAAATAGAATTCTGCAGGCAGTCGACAATCTAGCGCAGTCCCTACATCGTAGTCAAACACGCTCTTCATCCAAACCCCAGCAGATAAATCCAGAGCGCAATCGAGATAGCAATGCATCCAGCTTGGTTGGAAGACTGCAGGAGACGGATCACAACTTCGAAGAAGAAAATATAGCTACCGACCCAAATCTATGTCATCGCAATAAAAGGCGGCGGATATCAGACCCTCTTACAGACAGTCGCAACAATAACAGCGTTAAGGTTCCTCTCCCGGGTCCGACTCCCATCACCGGCAGTCTTTCTATTCTTTCATGGCCAACCTTCTCCAGATCACAAGGACTCATCACTCACATTCAACAGATAAAGTCTGCTCGTGCAGCTTTATCTCGCCGTCACAACTCAGATACCCATGCCCTGATGAGCGCTAGCTGCCAAACTTCGGATCTTGTCAGACTTTCCTCATGTTTTGCAAAGTGGATTCTACCTATGATGCCTGTAGTTGAAATGGCGCAAGTACGTCGCATCATCAGTCGTATGGAGGAATACGGTGTGCCGTGGAATGGGGAAGCGTGCTTGGTCTTCTTGATTGCTGCTTTGGGATGCATCTATCAGTCTGATACTGAAGACTGCCGTTCTCAACCCCGTGACACTTCGCATATAGCGTCTACGGCTTCTAGTCGATTAAGAACTACTGAGGCATCTATGGAGATTACACCTGCATCCTTGAGATACTGGAACATGGCCAGGAAAAGACTGTCTTGGGCAATTAATACTGCTGGTCGCCTCTCTGCACAATGTCAGCTCCTTGCTGGGTACGTGTGCGCCTATATCCGGCCACATCTTTGATTGGGGACATTCCAACATACTGACCTACCGTTTTATCTATAGGCTATATCTTCTTTACAACTCAGAGCCTGTTGCTGCATGGAAGATGCTAAGTGGTGCTTTGCTCTCGCTTGATGAACAGGGAGCGAGTGGCGTCCCTACTGAGGAAACGAACACAAAGATAGACGACGTGCTGGATCAGAAGATCCGAATAGCAGCCATTATGTTTCTGTCGTAAGCAACTACTATTCTTTCTGCGCTGAACCCCTCTCGAAGGGCAGTCTTGGCTGACTCTATCGCCTATGATATACCGACACAGACGATTACGATGTGAACTTGATATACCATTCGCTCCTATCTCCTTCGAACTAGCCCTAGCCACCACTCTCACTGATCAGATTCCGATTGAAGGTAGTTTGTTGAACGTTATCAGTCAAAGTGGCACGGATATCTTGGGCATCCAAGGCCACGCCTGCGTCGAATTCCAGTTGCTCCGACCAGAAGCTTCTGTTGCAGACTTACATAACTTCCAGAAAAGCATATCCTCAATGCTGACAGCTCTCGAGGAGTGGAGGCTTCGTCTAAGATTTGACGTGGACCAGGACTCGGACACAAGCCCGGAACAGAGAGACTCGCATGACGATAGCCATCAGGGAGAGGTGGAGAAACAGATGCGAACTCTATACTACGAGACGAAAGAGCTGATTCTCAGGCCATCACTTTATCTTGTCCTACACTCAAGACATATTGAAGGGGCAGCAACAGGAGGAGAAGAACCCAGGAGTTTTGAGGAGCTACTGGCTTCACATGTGATAACTCAATTACAAGCCATGGTATCACAGCACCGTGTGTTGCTTCTGAGGCGTATCCGCCTCTGTTTAGGGAATGTTCTGGATAGGTCAAGGCCCAAGCTCCCTGACGTCGGTTGGCTGAAACATCAGACTTGCTTTACCTTGGCCTTGCTCTTGGTTGCTTCGAGTCGTGTGCAGCACGGCGTTGGGGATAACCGTGACATCGATCTTGTGGTCGAACAGGCTGTGAACTTCCTTGCGCACGATGGGCTGCGCAGTGAAGAATCAGGGATAGCAGCGGATGTTCTGAGGAATCATCAAGCACAGAGGAACAAACCAAGGTAACAGAACACAGAGGTTGATCCACCATTTCATAGAGACTGTATAAGAGGCAATTATTCCTAAGGAACATCGCTTAGTGTCAAGGAGTTATATACTTGTTGCAAATCGAAACCCGTCCTCATCGGTCTTGAAAGTCGGAATGCAAGCTCCGAAGCATTTCTAGATTACTCAAGCAGTCTCGGGACTCCGATGCCCAATGCTTCAGCCCTCTTACCAGGGCCTGGGCTGCCCTTAGACATGTCTCATCATCCGGAACCTGAAGTCCTATGAGCTCCCGTCGAGCCTGTGCCTTGAGCCTCCGTGCCGCAATAAGAATAAGGCCGGCTCTGACGCCCTTGCGCAGAGCCAGCCAAGTGTTGGCGGCTCGATGCGTGGAGCCAGCAGCCCAGAGCAGCGCTATATCCAGCCTAAGCATAGTGTTGGCGTGCATGATGAGCCCGTCCACGAGCTTGCTGGACCAGTGGGAAACGTCACAGTTGAGCAAGGCGTAGAAAGAAGGCTCGCATATATCGTGTCGGACATCAGATACCCGCCACTTAAGGTAATCGCAGAGCTCATCGGCGCAAGGTGTTGTATCCTCAAGGGAAAATCGCAGGGTCGGTGGTAGTGACTCGTAATAGCGGATAAGCTGGTAATCAAACTCATAATTTGCCTCATATAGGCCGCGAAAGAAATCTTCTGGTGGCTCGCCAGCTCGACGGTATGCCTCTCGTCGTTTTGCCTGGGTAAAGGTATCGATGCGTACTTCCACTTTGCGGAGCATAATATGTGTTAGGAAAAAGTACCATGATCTTTCATCTTGAATGGTGTAAGCAGTTCCTTGGGATGCCTCTCCAGCTTGTCCTGTGGCGTATACCTGACCGCTAGGTGGTGACGGGAGAGATGTCAAGTAGGCGATCACATTGAGACCACTCGTCTCCATGCCAAATTCACATGCTACCTCCCTGGCAACCGTCCTGTCAGCTCTTGATCCTTTCTTGTTCCGGGTGAGCCGTTAAACCTATAGGCATGGTTAGACGTACCTTTCGGCCATAAAGGAGCTCCAATAAAGGCGCGTCTCAATACTCCGGGAACTGTTATGCTGTTGCCGCCTACCCTTTCTTCCTACATTCTTTGAGATATACGCTCTGCACGCAACGGAGGCAGCATTAAACAGCCGCCAGCCAGGCAACGGCTGTAGCACATACATGTAGTACATACCTGCCATAAACAAGCAACGCGCTGCTTCCAGAGACGAAGAGGAATATAGGGGGCCTAGACGCTTCTGAGCTGCTAAGAAGTATTCTTGCGCAACCGCAAATCGATCCGTTGACGGCTCTCTGGTGGTGTAGTCATAGATGGTGTCGCTGTCCCAGGGAGATGATATCGCCCCAAGGGCACAAGCAAGAAGCTTTCGTAGGTGGTGTCAGTGGTCTTCTTACTGACAACATCGGAGAAGAAGTCGCGTGACAGTAAACTTACAACTTTGCATGATGCTGTATCCCAGCCAATTCCGTTCTCAATTGCGTTGGCTGATTGGGTCCGTAGTTGAGTAGCGTCAAGAAAAAGGTATTTGACGTGAACGTTCTTGAGAAAGCTTTCAATCAACTCTGGAACCACATTGCCATCATCCAGACCTCGAAACTCGCTTCTGGTTGGGGTTTGGACGCTGTACGTTGAAGCATATGTTCTCATGCGTCCGTTATTGCTTGCCACGAAGTCCTGACTAGCCATTCCATCGTCGTCATCACCATCAGCAGCAGCTTCCTCGCTGCCAGAATCATCTTCTCCTGGAGCGCCAAGCATAACGACGTCTAGACTGAGGTTCACATGTCCCTTGAAATTGAGGATCGGCAAGAGTAACGTCTCTTCAACGGTGTAAGTCCACCACAGTCCAAATGGTGGGTTCTCAGGGTTAGAGAGGTCGCGGCGCAGGGAGAGGGATTCCATCACATCATGCTCAGTTTCATAGCAGTCACCGAAGACAGCAGTGTCCCCTGAATCCACTTCTGTTTCACTGGCCAAGCTGTCATACAGTCGGAATCTCCCTTGCGCAGCAGGGACGAGCAAGGATCGTGTAGTAGCGGTATGGGCTGGCGATAAGGTAGACACGCTCGGTCTCTGAGCTGGCGAATCCTGAGCAATGTTCAAAACTCGCTCTATCTCACTGAGCCTTATCATTATAGATGCTATTTGGTCATCAATAGAGGGTCTGGCTGAGGGCCCAGTCGTCATTGGGGAGGCTTGGTTCCCATGGCCAGCTGTATAGGGTGACATCATTAAGTATTTCAGCGACGAGTATGGAAACGCACAGCTGATATCGATTTAAGACGTTTGATCGGACCCAAATCGATTGCGAGTTTCCTCCCTGGATACAGGACACTAAGCAGGCGAATGGGCATGGGTAGCGCTTTGGTGAGTCGTGCTGTGCTATGGTGATGGTGAGAGGGAAATGAGCCATCGGGCCGAGGGCCGATGTTGGGTGGGGATGGTCACTCAGTAACCCGCTGACTGCTCCAATGGCTGACCACGCCAAGAGCCCTCAGGCTGCAAGGACGGAATGACGTCCGCTGCTGGACTCAAATGCCAAAGAAGAGAAATACGCCAGTTACCAAGTCCCTATGCTCTTGCATCTACCTATCGGGAGAATAATGATTAGCAGCTTGCTTTGAACCACATTGTTTTTGAATTTCATGACCTGGTATATGCCATGACGGTAGTGTTTCGTCTCCTGTCCTAGTCTTTGCTTTGGCCCGACATCAAGCTTGCATACAATCTTCTAATACCTATTCTCTGTATATTCATCTTTCAACTAATACACAGCGTGCTTGCGAGCATGAGCCCAGTCTGCCGACATTTACTTATGTCGGGGAAAGCCCGATATAGACTTGCCGATCGGTCTGGAACACCCCACGCGTCCACACTGTAACAATTAGTTAGTTGCCTGTTCTCGGGCGTCAATCTCCCGAGAGGGGCCTAACTAGAATCTAAGAACGATGGCAAAACCTTTATCATGTGTCAAGATTAGTCTGGATTTCTTTTGGACTCATATTTCTTTCTGGATTATTCAACATTTTATTTCTAGTCATGTCTTCGCCGGCGGTCAGAACTCCAGTATTCGAGCACCATCACAACGGCCTAGGTGTAGGTGTTGCCAGGCCCCGCTTATCATGGCAGTTCGACTCTTTACCGGACACTGCGGAAGGTTGGATCCAAACTGCATACGATATTGAAATCCGGTTCTCTTCAAGCTGGGACATAGTGGGAATATACCATGTCAAATCGCCGCAGTCTGTACTCGTGCCGTGGCCAACCAGGTCCCTAGCCTCTAGGGAGTCAGCCCAAGTTCGTGTACGCGTTTACGGAAAGGCCACAGGCCAAAACTGCATTTCATCGGCTTCATCACTGGAGCCGTCTGGATGGTCACCGCCCTCATCGGTAGAGACAGCACTACTTGACTATACCGACTTCTATGCAAACTTCATCACATCTGCTGAGCGCATTGAATCACCTGGTCCTCTCCGACCTATTCGCTTCCGGAAGAGTTTCTATTTGCCTGATAAGTTCCTAGGCTGTGACTCACTCAGTGCTCGGTTGTATATTACCGCTTTGGGGGTTTTCAAAGTCTGGATCAACGGGCAAGTCATTGGTAATGAGTTCATGGCCCCTGGCTGGACCAGCTATAAGCACAGACTGATTTATCGCATTCACGATGTCTCAGTGCTGATCAGAGCCGGTGAGATGAATGTTATTTGTGCCGAAGTAGCAGAAGGCTGGTACGCTGGCAGACTGGGCTTCGACGGCGGGATGCGTTTCCGTTACGGAGATGAGCTGGCGCTCTTCTCTCAACTAGAAGTTCGAACCAATATCTGGACAGATCCCGCATCAGATTCTTTCAAGGTCCTCACTGACGATACCTGGTCAGCAATGCCAAGCGCTATTATATCTAGCAGTATCTATGACGGTGAGATTCTGGACTGCTCTTCAGAGGTGGAAGCTTGGACTGAGCCATCAACTGAATGGCCAGCGGACAAAACTACGGCGACTAGGGTTCTCACCAACCCCCAATGCGGCAAATTGGTCGCGCCAGATGCGCCCCCCATCCGGACCACGCAGCGTATAGCTTGCAAACAAGTACTCAAGAGTAAAACGGGAAAGATCATCTTGGACTTTGGACAAAACCTTGTTGGCAAGGTGCTGATACCGAGTTTGGAGCTCCTTGACGGGGAGACGGTCACTCTACGCCATGCAGAAGTCCTAGAACATGGTGAACTTGGGACCAGACCTCTTCGAGAAGCCAAATGTATGGACAAGATCATTGGAGCAGCTGGTAAAAAACTTATGGATTGGACCCCGAGCTTCACCTTTCATGGCTTTCGATATGTGCAAGTCGACGGCTGGCCATCCAGGGAACCATCACCAGAAGCCCTTTGTGCTTTAGTTATCCACACCGACATGAAGAGACGTGGATTCTTTGAATGTTCAAATCGCGCTGTAAATCAGCTACATAGCAATGTGGTCTGGTCAATGCGTGGCAACTTCCTATCCATACCGACGGATTGTCCTCAACGTGATGAGAGGCTTGGATGGACCGGCGACCTGCAGGTCTTTTGCAGGACCGCAACCTATCTTTATGATACGCTAGGGGTGCTTACAAACTGGCTTGAAGACGTCTCTGCTGAACAGCTGGAGCCCGAGCGTGGCGGAGTTGTGCCTCTAGTTGTACCAGAGGCTATGCCCAAGGACTGGCCTAGGGAAGCTAACTGTCAGGCTATCTGGGGCGATGTCTCGATTCTGGCCCCCAAAGATCTCTTTGATTACAGTATGGATAAAGACCTACTCAATCGCCAGTTAGGGAGCATGCAGGCCTGGATCGATAGGGGTATCGTCAGGGCAGCAGACGGCCTCTGGGATCCGAATTTGTCCCAGCTCGCGGACTGGCTAGACCCTAATGCGCCTCCAGACGATCCAGCACAGGCATTTACTGACAGCTTACTGGTAGCCAACGCTTATCTCGTGCATGTCACCCTGGTGTTTGCCGACCTGTGCGCGGAGCTGGGTAAAGAAGCCCTAGCGGCAAAGTACAAGCAACAAGGGGTAAGGCTACGGCAACTCTTTCAGGATCGGTACATTACACCTCACGGAAATCTTGTATCGCTGTCGCAAACAGGTGTCAGCCTCGCCATTGTTTTCAACCTCTTTAGAAATGATGATCCTCAAAGGCATGTGGCAGCCGATACTCTCGAGCGACTTGTCCGCAAAGCAAAGTACCGGATCGCCACTGGATTTGCCGGCACCCCTGCTATTACGCATGCCTTGACACAAATTGGTCGTCCTCAACTTTCTTATGGCATGTTACTCCAGACTGAATGTCCCGGGTGGCTCTACCCTGTGATCAAGCATGGTGCAACAACCATCTGGGAGAGATGGGATAGCATGCTTCAAGACGGAAATATCAATCCTGGCGAGATGACAAGCTTTAATCACTATGCTCTGGGCGCTGTTGCAGACTGGCTACACAGCTCTGTAGGTGGCATTTCTCCTATGGAACCAGGATGGAAGGTTATCAGAGTTCGTTCTGTCCCAGGAGGGAACCTTAAAAGCGCGAGAGTCTCATTTGATGGACCCTACGGTCTCATAGAATGCCAATGGGTCCTTAACGGCACAAACTTCCAGATGAAGATAATTGTGCCACCTAATTGTCAGGCAGTCGTGACACTGCCATCAGAACTTATCCGGGACTACAGTCTGCAAGGCGAGACTACACGGACTGTCGGATCAGGGTTGCATGAGTTTAATTGCGAGTATATAAGCGATGAGTGGCCACCACATGCGATTGGGCATCATTTCAAGAGAGATGAAACTCTCGATGTTCCAGTTGCAGACGGAATTGTCTTTGAATAGTAACAACCTACATAGTACTGTCTTGAGAGGACAAGGTATTGGGACTTTTACAGGTAACCTACATGAGATTGAACAGGCACGGGCCCAATCAGTGAGAAAATTAAATTAGTGAATTGCAATAGTACGTTTTTGGGGCCGAAAATCAAGTTTTGCCGAATAGATAAGCACTTTACAGTACATGAGGATCCGTTATAGTGCAGACTGTGTGTAACCCTTCGCTATCCAGATCTTCGTGATGACGAAGAGTGCAAATAAGCCTTCATCCCTTGCGAATAGCCCCAAAGCTGTTGCATCGGTACTGGAGTGCGTGCAGGGTCATCGCGTTGCTGCAGGGAGGGAGGGGGAGCGATCTCGTGGCGTCTGGTTGCTACACGGCCACACCAGTCCTCTAGCCAATTGATTTCAAGGCCCTCAATTG
The DNA here is from genome assembly GCA_013186925.1 of Fusarium succisae. Classification (NCBI taxonomy): domain Eukaryota; kingdom Fungi; phylum Ascomycota; class Sordariomycetes; order Hypocreales; family Nectriaceae; genus Fusarium; species Fusarium succisae. Next base: position 87,355 of record JAAOAW010000273.1, on the reverse strand, counting down.
AGAGAGATTGAGGGCGGGAATGAACTCCGAGGGGATTACACCACAATATCAGGTTCTCCGTCATGAAGATGCAGGTTGCGTGTTTGGGGTCTTGACATAAAAGAGCACTATCACCTAGCTAACTTTTGACATTGTCAAGAGTGAATCAGATGAGAGGCATAATATCAGCATTCCGGCATCCGCGAGGCTGCAATCACTAAATTTAGTAGAATACTGCAGCACTAATAGAAGTAAAGTCCAGCAGAAGCTTTTTTTTCTTTATTAGAGTCTTCCTTAGTATTTTTATTTCATGCAGCGCATGGTGGGTGTCTTCCGTCAGTTACTAACTTGAGCCGGGGACGTCAAGGACAGACGGAGTACAAGACAGTCTAGAACTAGTGAATTGACAATCTACCAGACGTACTACGACATAGTAGTGGGCCGCTATTACGAACCGGGGACACTCATCTTTGACCATTGAATATAATATATCATGGACGGCGGCTGGATTGTAGATTGTGTACCTCAGGTTACTCGCTACGCCTGCGCCTTACGCGGGACATGACGCGAGGGGCAACAAAAGCAAGTCCCATTGCGCCTTATCTCATCTCCCATCTCATCTAGTTCTCATGTCAATAGCAAAGCATTCATCACACTCTCAATCCCTTCTCCACCCTCTATAATTAAGAATGGATCAAAGACGTTACAATGTTGTTAGATCAAAGGTTAGTACTGACCACAAAATTGCACGCCGGTGCTGACTTCTCACGAGACATGCGACCCGTGCCATCATAGAAACTCTCACTGCGATGAAAAACAACCAACATGCTCCAGTTGCGGGCTGGGCGGTTCAGAATGCACTTGGACTATGCAAATCACTCGAGTCGAGGATTCACCGGAACCGTATGTTTGATCAGTTTGATAGCGAAGTGATGCTAATCAGTGCAAGTAGAGACCCCAATGAGGCTGAGTCTTCAGGCTTCGATGGGCGCGTCGAGACAGCTGAAGGCAGCTCCGAACGACTTCCACTCGAAACGGTTATCACTGAACTTAAGGACTTCGAGAGGCAACAGAGAGTGCGCCTCTTTCAAGAGGATGATGTAGAGATGGACTGCACCGAAGGTGAACCATTCAATTTCAGCACTGTGACTCCCATATACCCAGAGGAGGGATATGAACCGTATGATCCCGGCACTCCCGACATGGAGGACGAAGATCCGAAACACCCGGAAGACGACGAAGGTCATGATCCCTCCAGATCGGCCAGATCGGCCAGATATCACGCTAAGCATCATTATCCACCGTCAGTCTCTGGTCTACCGCCAGACTATCACCAGTGGGACCAGGACATTACTACTGATGCCTGCTTCGATGGTGTCAACCCAGCCACGTCACTATTCAGTGAACGTGACTATGAGTACTTTGACAAAGAGTGCAGAGAACCGGGTACTGACTCAAGTGAGCTGTGCGCCATCTATGTTATGCTGGCATTATCCCTAAGAAACGATCCCAAAAACGACTACCAAGGAGATGACGAGTTGTTCATCGATAGGACCAGCAGATACGTGGATAATATGCATGAATATGAGCCGGCAGATGAAGTAGGACTCCAGGTCCTTCTGGGGACAGCCTTGTACTTGATGACGACACCGGATCTAGAACGGGCCGGACTTGTGCACGCCAAAGCTGTCAAGGTGGTCTACGGCCTAGGGTTGCATAAATGGTACGGGGACTTCGCTAAATTGTCTTCTGTCCGCTTTGTCTGGATAGCGTACATCATGGACCGAGAGCTTTCACTTCTCACAAGACAGCCATACTTGATGCAAGATCATGATATTGGTTCTTCAGTCGCGGAGATTTCCTACGATCATGGGGGTATTCTACACAACGAAGACAAGTCCATGCACTTTTAGATACTCCAGTTCCGTGCTGAACTAGCGACTATCCAAGGCAAGATCTTTGACTTGGTGTACTCAGTTCGCGCTTCGCAACTCTCTTTCGATCAGCGAAAAACCGTGGCGGATCGTTTGGATGAGATGCTGGAGAAATGGGTTGAGTCCATCCCTGAGCCATTTAGGGGAGATACACCCCCAGGTTTCGGCCACAAACAGCTGAGGTTCATCAAACAACTACATGTGACGTACTATAACTGTATCTTCTCTGTTCGGCAGGCGACTCTACGCAATCGAAAGTGGGTGAGGCGGTTACTAAGATTCGGTGAAGCTCGCAGGCCAACTGATTCAGATACTCCACTGCTGCCATCAAACTAGCCTGGTTAAGTCACAGCTGCACGGAGGTGTTTGGACATAGTCAGCAAGTTGTCCAGCCGCGACATGGCATTCCGTTGGTAAGACGAGCTATACACTCACTATACCGTTCTACAACTGACAATATCTAGGAGCTGTAGCCAAGCGACGCAAGCGGCCATGACGATCCTGGCTGCGAATAATATAACTCTTACTGAGCATGATCTTCACGACTCTATTGATAAATATCCGCAACGACTTCATATTGCACATGGTGAAGTTAGCGGTCGGTTGAAGGAAGAAGACCCAAAGAGATCGTTCGAGCAGTCGTTCAACACTTGCGGGGAGCTTATTATCAAAGCACGGGAGTCGGTGCAGCGATTTAACGAGAGCAAATCAATGGAGGATTCATGAGATACTTAAGGAGGATAAATCCAGAATTTTGAGTTGAGTTTATCGCTTATGATGGTTCGCGTATTCTTGATGTTTGTCTATGAGAGTTTACATGAAGGCATCACGTGATATGAAAACTCAGAATGTCGCGGGGACTCAACTCGTACGAGAACCAGACCTTGAATCATCTCACTCATCACAACTCAAATATGAAATACGCCAACTTATAGTACTCAAAATGGAAGAATTAGCAATCAGACCTTCGGGGATATTGATGCAACATGACTTCATCACACCAGAGCATGAACAAAAGCTCATTAACATTTTCGAGAATGAGCTAGAATGGCCAATCCGAGGAGGACGACTCTCGCTTCACTACGGATACACATTCAGCTACAAAACATTCGGCATCGATGAAGAAACACCCTTCAAACCCTTTCCAGACTGGTTAGTTCCCTTACTGCCTACTACTGAAGGCCGTCCACCAGATCAAGTCTGTCTTCAGCAATACGCCCCAGGAACAGGAATACCGCCTCACGTTGACACCCACGGGCCCTTTGATCAACTCTACTCACTATCTCTGGGTTCGCCACTTTTCATGCAATTCGCAAACAAAGAAACAGGCGAGAAGATTGAAGTGGACTTGCTACCGAGGAGTATGATGCAGATGAGCGGTGATTCGCGATTACACTGGACTCATGGCATTAAATCTCGCAAGACAGATACTCTACCTGATGGAACTGTACGACTACGGCAAATTCGATGGAGTCTTACGTATCGCTGGCTTCGTGAGGGCGCAGAGTGTGAATGCGGGAATGAAAAGCTCTGTGATACGGCACAACGGCGAAAAGGAATTGAGAGGGAATATCGATGGAAGCAATACGAGGAAGACGCAAAGGCACCACAGTCTTAGTTCATTATGTTCATGAGCTATTAGTGTATATAATCCGCGGTAGCGGAAACATTAGAAGACAACTATCTAAGGCTTAGGAGAGAACCAAGTCTCCAGGTCAATGGCCCAATCAACAACACCACCAAAATTCAAGCTCTTAGCCCAATCCGTACGCTTCTGCTTCGTCGTAGGTCCCATATACGCAACCCAATCAGTCATACCCTTGCCCTTGGTTCCAAACGTCATGATATCCGAGTCCGAGTCCTTATCATACCACGTCTTCGCGGTAACACCCTTCTTGCCCTTTCCAGCATCGTACGCGATGAGGCGAATCTCCGCGTCGGAGAGGTATCCGGCCTCGCCGGTGCAGACACCAGGCTCGGCTTCGGAGACGCTGAAGCTGCCGGTGAACAGGCATGTTGGGCCGGTGCACTTGGGGTCCTTCATGCGGAAGCTGCGGCCGTAGCTGGAGATGCCGATGACGATCTTGGCGGGGTCGACGCCGGCTTTGGTGATCATGGCGAGGGAGTCGAGGGTCTCGGTCTTGTTGACGTGGGAGCGGAGACAGTTGCCGTTGGGGCAGCCAGAGCTAATGAACTTGTTGCCATAATCTACACGTAATTAGTATATCATTAAGTGAACTCAAAGGAAAGGAACATACCCCATTGGCCGTGGAGATCGTAGGTCATGTAGACCATGTAATCAACAAGAGGCGCAATCTTGGTGACAGGGAAAGGCTTCAAGTACCAATACGCGGCAGGAAGAGCAACAGAAATAGTCTTGCCGCTCTTTCCAATCTTGTTCCTCATAACCTGGAGGAACGCAACGTAGTTGGCAGTATCGGTAGAAGAACCGTCAGAGCCAGCAGAACCAGGATACTCCCAGTCGAAGTCAACACCATCAAGCTTATGGTTGTTCAGAACAGTCATGATGTTGTAAGCAAACTTATCACGGTTCGCAGGCTTGATAGCATCACGGTACAGCTGGTATGTAGACGCATCAGTTGAGCCAGCCCAGCCACCGAAGGAGATGATCTTCTTGAAGCTGCCCTTGACCTCCTTGAACTTGAGGAACTGCGCACGAACATCGGGTTGGAGAAGGACGGAGAAATCAGACTTGAGTCCGGCAAAGGCAAAGTGAATGTGGGTGTAAGGAGTGGTGACCGCGGTGAGGTTGGTGACGTCCATGTTCAAGCAGGGTCGGCCGAGGTTGTAGCCCTGGAAGTAACCCACGTTGAGGAACTTGGCGGGCTTCTTGGTGTTGCCGACGATCTTGGTACCGCAGTTTCCGATACAGCCGGGAGTGTTGGGCTGGCTGGTACCAGGGGCACCACCCTTGGCAGTAGTGTTAGTACAGAACTCGGAGGTGATGCCGCAGAAACCATAGCCAGAGCAGCAGGCGTTGAGAGGGCAGGGGTTCATGTTGGCGAGATCCCATCCGGTCTTGGCACTAGAGGGCTTCTTGGATCCAGGCTTTTGAGGACCGCAGACAGCACCGGCGATGGCCAAAGGCATAGGATTTTTTCCCTTGCTGAGACAGATAGGCTGGCCGAGCTGAAGACGGTTGCAGCCTGCAAAGCCCCAGGTGTTCTTGTTAACATCCTCAATGAACTTCTGAGTAATACCAAAGTTCTGTCCGAGAGAGTAGCAGCCATCACCAGACTTGATCTTGTAAATGAAACATGTACCATCCTTGCTAGGCTGGGGCGTCTTGTCGGGCAGAGTACCAGCAGAACAGCAAACCCACTGCTTAGGAGCAAGGGTAGAGCAGAAGTTCTTGGCGGGATTGTACTTGTTGAAGTTGGCGGTGGTGACCTTGCACTTCTTGGCGAGCGAAGCGCAAGAATCGCCGGAAACAACTTGGATGGCTTTGCAGTCGGCGCGGGGGGCGAGAAGGGAGTCAACGCCTGCGAAACGAGAGCGGAGCTCAACATCGCGGGCCTTGACGGTGGTGGTAGTCAGAACGCCGAGGCTGATAGACTCCTTGGAAGGTTGAGCGATGCTGACACACTGACCGTGGGACCAAGTCCTCACAGCGTTCTGGACAGCTTCGAGACCATTCACGTTATCGGCTGCGTAAAGACCGATAGTCTGGGTAGTCTTGTCATTAGCATTGCAGACCTGGAAAGCCTGAACGCCCTTCTGAAGACGAGCAGCAGATTGGCGAAGAATGTTAGAAGCACTGTCCTTTTGAACTTCACCGCCGACGTAAACACCAGCAATAGAAGAACCAGACTTGGCGAAGATAATGGTAGTACCGCACGTAGCCCCGTTATCAAGATACTCGGCCAAAAGAACAGCAGCAGCAGCGACATTATTACCAGATCGAAGAGCAGCCCCTCCAAAAGCCGAGGTAGTCTTCACGGTCGCCTTCTCAGCACCGCAGTTACTAGCCAGCGAAACAGAGCTCTCCGCCGCTCTAGCCTGGACCTTTGTACCCTCATCCCTCTTAGTCTGTGTAGAGCTCGTCTCGGTAACGCAAGTATACAGCGTCGCGCTCTCGCTATAATCGTTCTCAACATCGAGCGCAAACAGCATAGGCATAGAACACCCCGCGAGTTCCTCCAGGCTATGAAGCTGCGTCCAGTTGGCAGGGTCGTTGCCCGCAATGCTGCACGGCTGAGGGCATCCTTCGGTGAGAGGACTGGAGATGGGGTCTTCGGTCTTGATCTCGCCGACGGGGGGCACGGGGTTCACGTCGCCGGGGTTAACATCGTCTTGGGCGGAAACAAAGAAGGAAAGGAATGTGAGAAGGAAAAAAGTAAAGAGTGAATTAGCCATCGTGGGCAGTAGTTAGTACTTCTTAACTCAAACGGTCAAGAGTGTTCAGAAAAAAGAGTGACTGATGAGGGTTGAAGGGGAAAAAGGGAGGGAGAGAGAGGCTAAGCGTCATGTTTTTAACAATGGAGGCGCCATTATTGAAAAAAGAGGCGTAGTTCATCGTTAGTGGCCTGAACTGGCATGTGGACGGCGCAGAATTTGGGATGAGGCACATTGACTCGGTTGTGGATGGGTGAGGGTCGAGCTACGCTACCCCTGGCTAGTGCAGGAACACGGTGCTCTTTTTTTTGCTGTAAGGCTGCTGACCCTTGCGCTGAACCCCGGACGATATGATCCTCAGAGCTATCACTGTTTCCGATTGACAGAATGACATTTCACACTGCTATATATTGGCGACTGACTATTCTCCCATCAACTCACAGCCTCCATTGTCACTCTTCTCAGAAACAACTCTGTCAATCTCTTCGTCTCGCTTCCTCACAATTTGTCACATCTCCAAACCTACCAACAGCACTTTGATCTCTCCCCCTGCTTAAGTCCGGTGATTTCCTCTTTCGCCCAAGCAGCTGGGTCTAGATCTCAAAACAGGCTGTTATCGCTTAGCCCCCCTCCAAAAACACCCGTTAGTCTTTCCACCTACTTTCATAGTATTTTCTTAACAATTATTCTGTCAGGAATAAGCACTAAGGCAAGAAGGCCCTTTTGTCGCGCGATTTGTTACAGGGGCTTAGAGAATACCCCTGGTCTAGATTGAATACAGAAGTTGCCGGTCCCCGACGGAGAGCAATTGAACCCGAACATGCACGTTTACGCGCTGGGCTGATGGGCAATTTTAAAATTTGAGGCTTTTGTGATATCGTGGAGAAGAGAGCGCTTGGTTATGAGAGTCAGCCACTGACGTGGTAATATCCGTACGAAGACGGGGAGAAGCTCGTGACGGTTTGACACCTGTCGCTGGAGCAAGGACCCTGAGAGCGATGACCCGTTTTTGAAGTCAGTGAGTGACTCAGTTCATTATCGCGTTTAGATAGCTAAACCCGTTACGGAAGTTGAATCATCTCGGGGACTTGGCGCTCTTCATCTTTCAACCCGGCCCGAGGCTCCGTCGGTGTTTTCGCTTCAGCCTTAGGATTTTTTTCATTTCCATCAAGGTTGTAACGTTGTGTCGGCCGACAGACATGAACCCCCAAATCACCCCCAATGCCACTTCAAATACACAGCCATGACATCTTGTCTCAGCGATGGCTGCCATACCACGTGTAAAGATCTACAGGCTGGGAAACACAGCGGGTTTATGGTACAAAGATTTGCAGAATCAGTGAAGATCACCATTTGCAGCTGAAGTTTTAGACTTTTTAGCACATGCTCGGTCGGTTGATCAGTGGAGTACTGCTGCCTGGTGAGGTTGGTAGATTGTGGTTAGGTCGGTCCGAGAATGTTGATGTTTAATTTCCTGCCAATTTCCGCTACTCATGAACTCAATTTTTCACGATGCTACCTGATGGTGTTCAGCTGAAAATATGCTTTCGGTTAGAAGGTGCCTTACCCTGGACTTGAACTTTAAACGCGAAAAATCGCCGACGACGACGGAATCGAGAGATGCATGGGCGCGGGAGTACCTAAATGCCTGATTGTGATATTTGTTAGATAATTTGACTGTTATATGATTGGTATCCAAGGGAGAATATGTCTCTTCTGCCGTCATCTGGATAATCTCGCTGTTTGGGGATGCTAGAATCATGGCGGTCTTATCTGATTAGCCCCCGCCCCGAGATCGTTGACAATCCTTCGGCTGTCGCTTCAATTAGTGCTTTGACAATAATATAATTATATAGTCAGTCTTGTATCAGCTTGGTAATATCTAGTTAGGCAAAGTGTGACATAAGTGGCTTTAGCAACGACGTCCCTTAAATATATAGGGTATGCCTTATCTCGAATTCAGATTATCTGAGATTGCCAACCACTCAAACCCCTACCTTTCATCTTATCTTGGCCTACTACTCCAAATCTTTTACGGAGTATTATCAACAGCTAATATCACCATGCAATCGATCCTCCGAAAATTAACAGACACCGGCTCTGAAGTCGTCAAATCCGTAAAGGGTCTGGACGCCTACGCTCTCGCTTTTGGGGCCATCTATCAATCGGCCCAGCCTGGCCTTTTATCCCTCCCTTATCAATATTGATTGCTGGAGCTGAAAGATGGACAAGCCACTCATCTTTTAGTCAAAGGCGGAAATGTTCAGCTCATCCTTGGCATACCAAAATCTGGATTTTGACCGCGCTTAATGATCATGCCAAGATTAATGGGCGTGCGGCTGAACAACAGAGTGGCAAATAGACAAGACTGGCGCTGAACTGAGATAGCGCTTTATTTAAGACGGCATTGCAGTGGGTTGCTGTAAAATGTTGTCAACCTCAACTTCAAACAAACATCACACTCAACAATGTCTTCCATCAATCATCATGCCGGCCTACAGACAAAAATCCAATCTAGAATGCACGACGACCGACATCCGAACCCGCGCGGTAGCTTTCAATACCCGCCCATCGACCCTTCACGGCAAGTTCGCCTTCTTGCCATTTCTCCCGCCAACGATCCAGTTCCCCATCTCGCTTGTGAGGAAGACAAGCAGAAGCAGCTATCGCAACCTATCGAGTGCACCTTTGTCGTCGTCGACCGTGGTAGTCTTCCCTCGACTTGCTATCGTGCGCTATCCTACACCTGGGGCTCTCCAGCGTCTCCTTCAGAAATGGCGCACATCCTGATCGACGGGTACCCGTTCCCCGTGAGCCCCAACGTGTTTTCGTTCCTAAGGCGACGCTGGGCGTTGAAGCAATATGAGGACGACTTTGGAGCGCCCGAGTCTCGCCAAGATGCAGGAACGGTAATCAGAGGGCCTTTTTTCATCGACGCCGTCTGTATTAATCAGCTCGACAACGCCGAGAAAGCGGCTCAGGTTCCTTTTATGAACGAGATTTACTGCTGTGCTGACGAGGTGTTGATTTTTGTCGGGGATATCGAAGCGGATGGTTGCCATGGGCGGAGTAAGAAAGAGATGGAGGCGGGTCTGCATTTCTTCCGACGGAAGCTATCTCGACAAATGCATCAAACCATTTCTGGGGGTTCCTGGACAGGCACCTACCAGGACTTAGCCCTTATCGAGAATATCCTGCCGCCTCTGACAGAGCGTGACCTATTCTGTTTGGCTGTCCTATGCAGCCGTGCGTACTGGAAACGCATGTGGATTATCCAGGAAATATTTCTCACGCCGCATCCAGCCACTCTCATTTTCGACATGTTCACGTTCGACTTACAGACGTTGTGCACACTGCCACTACGGATCTTCGAGCAGGAGTTCAAGCTGCGATATCCTGACCATGATTTCCAGCGGCAGCCATTCACTGATATCAGCAAGTTAAAAGAGGCTCAGAGGGACATCATCGATATGCTCAGCTCTCTCGGCGGGTTCACCGGCCTGTCGATGCTGGATCTGGGACGCCGGCGTCAATTGCAACCCATTGGCGAAAGCGGCGGGCTTGGATCACGACAAAGGGAAAATCACGACAACGAAAACAAAAAGACAGATCGGGTGACCGGCGCGCCACGTATCTCAAACGCACGCACGTCTGAATTTTGCTTTCGCGGTGACCTATACATACCAAACCCTGCAGCACCGCTGACATTGGGCCAGGCGTTGCGCCGGTTCGCGAGTCGCACGACTCGTGAATGCAGTCGGCCTGAGGATAGACTATACGGATTACTGGGACTGGTATCGCAGAAACAGAGGTCACAGATCGAGGTATTCTACGATGGTAACAAAGGCAACACGAAAACTATGGAAAAAAGGGATATGCGCAAGAAGCAAGGCGCCGTCCTCTTTGCCTTCGAGCAAGCCCTCCGCATTGTCCTGACAGAGCTGCGCGCTCAGTTTTGGAACTTTCTTCTTTCTGGCCGGGATCCAGCACGTGCGTGCTTTACCGCGTGTATATTCCTGCGCGACTGGGTGTTCCAGGACCGCCTCGTCGAGGGCAAAGGAGTCGCGTGGCGACCTGTACTGCGCCGCGTCGTCTGGGAGCTTGACCTCGAGAGGAAGTGGCATACGTATCGGTATTTCGACCGGGATTTCAAGACAGTAAGTAACAACGGAAGAGAGTCTCAGCCTAACGCAGCGGCGGTCGAAGTATGGTTCGAGCAGATGCGGCGAGAGACGGGTTCAGCCCTCGTGGACGTGTTTTTCGATGAACTGAGTGACAGCAAAAAAGCCGAGGCTTGTTTCGATGATATCCTCGGGATCGACGGGGGCTTGATGGACCTTTTTAATACATACCATTTGACACCTTTATCGCAACCAAGGCATGGCGGAACTAATGCTAAGGGGATGACTGCGGCCTATAAGGTTAAGCTTTAGGCTGCGAACACAGATAATGAATGACGACACGATGTTTCCTTTCCCCCGAGGCGGAACTAATGCAGATATAACCAATCCAGTAGATGAAGACGGTCATAACGATGATAGGGGTTGCTCTTGTGTAGCTTTGTGACAAAGGAGTTTAGGATCATTGGAATTTAATTTATACATAGATATTCAGGGGCATTGATTATGATATTACCGCGCGTAGTCTTTCTCTAGTCTCTTTAATCATGGTGCTTCATAGATCCTAGGAGGGCTCCTAGGACGCTCCGGGGGAAAAACCACAGGCTCGGCAGGTAGCTCACTCTTCGGTCTCTCAGAGTGAGGCTGGCCCTGCTCATAGTTTCCAGGAAGTTCTGCCAGTGTCGGATCATTTTTCTTTCTCGTCAGTCTTCTCCAAACCATCCATCCAATACCCCCAAGCATCAACAGACCTCCAATCGTGGCGCCGACTGCTATACCGGCAACTTCACTACGAGACAATCCAGATTTCGAACTAGGCTCAAGTGCAGAACTTGTATCTCTGCTCGCGGACGAATCCGTCGTGGTCGCCTCAGCTTTTGGCGCACTGACGTTTACGTATTGTGACTTCGCTAGTGTCCCGCCATATTCGCTGTCCATCAACGAAAACCAATAAATGCAATCCTCGTTATTTTCCGTCGCGTTGGAGATATCATACTGAGCTTTCCAGCTAGTAGATGGAGATGTACCATTGTCTAGGCGGATCAATCAGCAAAACAATAAACAGGAGGGACCGAGTCCTACTACCTTCCATACGAGCGGTTGTGTTCGTTTCAGCGTCAATGAATTGCCAAATATAGAGGTCGACCTTTTTAATGTTGGTGTTCCATAGGATCGGGATCATTCCTCCGTCCTCATATTGGTTGTTCTTTGTCATGTCTTGGTCAACTGCTTCATCTGGGTCCTGCTCCGGGGGACGTAGAAACTTGGTCAAGCATGATGACCAGCTGGCGAATAAAGAGAATATTAGACCGAGTTTCACGAGGAAAGACATCGTACGAGGAAATAATTCGGCAGTTTAACCAAGCAAGACTTCCGATATCGGATCCTACTCTATGGGATGGGCTTAATTTGTGATCATACACTCAAAGTGCCAAGGTGGACACGTTCGAGAGGGGAATCTGTCTCTACTGAATGAGGGAGCGGACGTTATCGATATATGTATTCGATCATCCGGGTATCCGAGCCAACCTCGCCACAGATAACCAAATGAATCAAGACTGCATACCCAGTCCTTATGCAGTAGCAGTCCATATAAAGCCTAGTTGCGGGCCAAGCTGCAGATGATCATGCTTGGGTTGTGCACTCGTGACCTGGGGTTGGCTCCGCTGACGAGGGTCGACCAACATATCTTCAAACAGACTTCTCCCAGGAGTAGGAATGTTGACGAAGAGGACTCTGACTGGCGACAGGCTTATAAAGGAATTGAATTTCGAGTTTAAATTGCCATTTAAATTATCTGTTAGAATGAGGATCTGATCTTGGCTGCCTGTCTGAATTGTCAAAGCGCTTCCTGATTTGCCTAGTTGCATGTAGAAGTGGGACAAAGCACGACCAACAGCATAACAACCAACAGAGCGTTGCATGAGAAGAATCAGTAGGCCAAGCTTCCAAGTTAGTTGCACGGGAACATTGCCTGATTTGGGAGGTGGGTAGGTCAAAGCTGAAAAAGAAAAGGAAAAGCAAGTCTCGGTGAGCTCTGCTCGATAACATTGCTCCGGATGGAACCATGGGTTATCTATACTTGAAAGAACCTGCAAACCTTTGAGCTCCATATTAGAAACAGATATGGGCCAGACTGAGCCGTGAGTAACTGGTCTTGTCTAAACTCATATTAAAGCCATGAAGTGATGTTTGAGCTGAGGGTCTTTTGGGTAACATTTGAGTTTGAATTGAGGTTTCACAGGGCATGTATCTAAGACACGGATACCCAATAAGATGAATCAAGTCGTGATAACTTGAATATTGATGGCAATAACTTTAATTTTGGCCCTGCCATCGCCCCCGGCCTCTCCTTGCGACTCTATACGCCTAATGATGTCTTTTTCCGTGACTTCGTTCTTACGACTCTGCCTGAAGCAATCAAGACCACTGGCTCATTCCTCTACCAATCTGGAAGAGCAAAATCTGTATCTAAGCTTGGGTATTCGTGTCAGCAACAGACTGCACATCAGCAGCCGTAGATCCCTTTCCAGGAGGACCTCCCTTGGCTCGAGCCTACACCAGTCAGTAAACCGTCATCACCCAAACCATAGCGGTATCATACCTCAGCACGCTGCACTTCAGCAACATCCTCCTTGGCCACCTCGGTAGGCGCCTTTCGTACGACTTCGCCAGCCTTCTCGAGGAAGTTCTGCTGCTTGTCGTGTAGACTCTGAGCAGTCGCCGCGGCGCCGCCTTTGATGGGGCCGCTGCCAGTCAGGGCTGACTCTTCGGAGGTGATGGCCGATGCTTCAGCTTGAGTGATAGGACGGCCGTCGACGGCTTGGGCCTTGATATCGTCTTTGGTGGGAAGGTCTGCCATTTTGACGATGATTGTGTTGGGGGACGAGAGTTTGATGGGGCTTCGGTGGTTCGTGATGAGAGTGGTTGACTGTGATGAGTTGTTGTGTTTTGATGGAGACGAGAGTGGGAGGATGCAGTTGTGAGGTTTGGTCGAAGAAGAAGGTTGAATGTTGAGATGATATCATAAGATGAAGGTCATAGTCACTGCTCCATAAAATAGACGAGGAAGGAGCTCTTGTTTACAAGGGTTCATTTCTCGTCACTATGACCTCATAATTGGACGCTCCACGACTCACAACTTCAGAAGCGAGGGAATGGTCTACAAATTTTGTAAAGTGCTGTTTCGTGTAGTCGAGCGCTGCACTTGTCGGGGATGATGGAGATGTGTTGCGATGGGAAGATGAATGCAATTCACAGTACACTTTATATGCCAGAATGCTTTGATCGGTGACAACAAGGCACAAATGAGCCAAAATAGGAATATTCTAAAGCATCTCAAAGCATATACTGAATTGAGTGGTTGTTAATTATCACTAAGCCTTCATGGCAATTGACTGTTAGTGTTGTGCATATCTCCGTCCCAGGTTGAACGACTACGGACATAGCCCTCTTATGTCCGCTCTCAGCCCTTAGAGCCCTTTCTTTTTCCGACAATAAATGTATTATTCGTACTCACGCCATGGGAGCTGACCTCTTTGTCAGCAGCGCTGACGAGAGAATCATCCCGGCCCGGCGACTTTTCCTCTTCGCTAAGAGCACTGATAGGTCAGCGGCAAGATATTATCCCGTTTGGAGCAACAACATGCATCTGTTTAACATTTCGCGCGCGCTGTTCCAGCCAAAGTGAAATTGTATGATAGGACTATAAGTAGACCTTTGGAACCTTTTTACATCCAGACCGGCATGGACTCTACTAATCCAAGTGCACTTCTCGATATTCTCCAGTCTCCACCAACTCTCCTACCAGAATGTCTCAGTTCATACCCACAGAATACACTCCGGTCCTCCTCAAAGCCTTCTCCGCCTGGATCATTTATAATGGCGCGTCACATGTCGTCCGCGGGATAACAGAATATCTCGCCCAAACTGAGCGCGCAAAACTCCCTCCATCAACCGTCTCCCTCATGGACTCACAGATTCGTTTCCTTGGTGGAGCATACGTTGCCTACGGCGCTGCGCTATGCTGGACGTCTTACGATATCAACGAAAGACAGTTGGCGTTGAATATTCTCTTGGCTGGTTTGGCATTCGGCGGTATGGGGAGAGCCGTTTCAGCCGGGGTCTTTGGTTGGGGATTCCCGTGGTTGCAACGAGCTACGGCCACTGAGATTGTCGTACCACCGTTGGTATACTGGTTTGGATCGCGCAAGTACGTGTAGAGAAGGCAAGTTTGAACTAAGTGTTATATGTGTGGCCCATCTTTGACACGTTGGTAGCGGAGAATAAGAGCAGTTTGCGTGGTGTGTAGAGGTTTGAAAAGATGCAAGCATTGTCATGAGCCAACTTGCGCTACGCCGATGACTCCAATGGCTGTTGAAAGCTCTTGCAGAAGAGGAAGTATGGATAGCCTCTCCACGTGCCTACAAGAAAAGGATGACAGTGCAATGTATACATCAACCAACGCCAGTATAAGAACTGCTTATTATTCAGAGACAATTTACCCTGATTACATCAACCCAATACAAATAATCCATAGTATATAAATCTCAAAAACAAACTTAATCAATCTTCTTTCTTTTATCTCGCATCAAGCGAACTAGTCGCTGTGCCTCAGTGATTCCACCATGTTTTCGAAGTAAGTCAGCAATAGAAATGTCTTTGTCTCGATGCTTCATTGCGTAGTCCAAAGGCAATTGTCCTGCACGGGAACGACGGTTGACAGAAACACCCTTTTCAAGTAGGCCCAGAACCATAGTTTTTGTGCCTACCCTTGCGGCTACGTGAATGGGTGCTTCGCCATTGTAGTCTTCGGTTTCAATGTCAATACCAGCTTCCAGCAACAACAGAACGACAGCATCGCCAGCCTCGTAGATAGCATGCGTCAAAAGTGATATTGGTGTCATTAATTTTATAAAGTTGGTATTGAGGTTTGCTCCACGAGTAAGCAAGAGTCTTACAGCTTTCTCCCATCCCCGCGAACACGACTCTGATAACACACGATCGATATGATTCGAAGCTGGCCAGAGTTCAGCGTCTTCTAGTATCAAAGAGACAATGTCTGGACGCCTATAGCGGATTGCGGAAATAACAACAGTGCCGGCATGTTGATCTCGAATGGCCGGATTCCTGCTGTGGCGGAGCAGTCGCTTGATATTGCCCTCTTTACAACGCCAACCAGCATTGGTAAGAGCAGTTTCCCCCTCGGCGTTCTCAATCCCTAGCTGGGCGTTGGCTGCAAGTAGCAGCTCAATAACGTCAGCTTGGTCATAAACGCATGCTTTCATGAGAGCGGTGTCACCCTTGTGATCTTGGTGATCCACGTTAGACTGATTTCTGAGGAGGAGCTCAACGATTTGAGTGTGGCCCCGTTTGCTGGCTTCCATCAACGCAGTCTGGCCAGTTATATCCGAAATGTCCACCTTAGCTACTTTCTCAAGAAGTGTCTTCACCAGAGCCAAGTCTCCAACGGAAGCAGCTTCAATCAGAGCTGTGCGACTATTCTTTCCACAGACATCGACGGCACCACGCTCCAGGAGCTTCATGTAAGTCGACTCCTTGCCATACCGCACCGCTAACACAAGAGGGATATCGCCATATATATTTGATGTGTGAATGTCTACTCCACAGTCGAGAAGGTTTTGGACGATCTCGACATCTCCTAGGACGGCGGCCAAGTGTAAAGCAGTGTCCCCATCACATCCAGGCATGTGTGGATCCGCACCTGACCTCAATAAAGCCTCGATAATATGACGACGATCGATGTGAATACCGTCATATATGTCAAAACTCTGTGTGTCTGGCTCCATGTAGTCTGGTATGGACTCAAATTCGCATGCCAAACACTCCAGTGCCCAAACAAGTGCAGTCCGGCCAAATCTGTCCATTGAATTGATGTCAAGATTCTTCATCAGTGACTCTGCCAGATTAACGAGCCCGAAAAGCGCTGCTAGATGTAAAATACTCATATCTTGAGATATTTGTATTCGTCTTATTTCGCTACAGGTTCCAAGTTTGAGAATCGTCAAGACAGTCTGGTCGACCATTCCCCGTGCTTGGAGGAAGTCAATCGAGGTCTTATAGGTTTTGTCTAATGGCGAAAGCCGTCGCACGTGGCCGCCCCAGTTAAATGTGCCATATTCGTATAATGGATTGTTGTCAAGCTCGTCCACCAATGCATCATAGTACTCTTCCTCTCCGTCTTCGAAAAAAATATGTTGCATGTCAATCCCTTCTCCACGACATATCGGTAAGCCAATGGACAAACAAGTGACGCACTGCCTAGCAAGATAGGCGTCAGAGCTTGAAGGTAATTGACAGTCAAGTGAATGTCGGACGAGGAAATACTCATCAATCAGATGCCGGTTATGCTGGAAAAAAGTTTCGGTCGTATAGTGAGCGAGCCTTATTTCTCTTGTTCCCTGAGGAATCTCTACCAATCCACAGCATACAGAGAGCAGTAAGTGTTCTTCAATTATGCCATCCTCATGGAAGGTTGTGTCTCCTTCTCGTAAGGCAAGGCCATGCTGGATTGCACTGGCTGGTAGCTTCCAACCAGTGCAGCATATCCAGGCCAGGACCCGAAATGCTAGGTCGCTAGAGTTTTGATGTTGCTCTCTAAGCCGTTTTAGGGTATCATTGTATGCTTGGTCAACAATACTGAACTTTGGATCATGGTCGTTGTTCTTCGCTCGGTCTTCGAACTGCTTTAGAGCATCTTTCACATCTCTTTCCGAGGTCTCGTTTGCCAATGAATGGAGGTATAGCCTTGCTAAAAGAAACCTGTGTCGTTGTTAGTAAGGGGTTGATTGAAATGGAGCATGGCCAAATAGGCATACATTCCCCTGACAATTTGTGACATTGTCTTTCTTACCAGGTCTCTCAATTTTGGTATCTTACCAATGCAGCTCGACTCTGGCCACCGAAAGTTGTCAACGTAGGTGTGAATATCTTGTTGCTGAGCAGTAATTGAAATAGAGGGGTAATTGTTGAACTGATTTGAAATGAGGGGGATTTGTCTGGAGGTGGCGAGTAGATTAATGGCCAATTTCCTTTGAATAAGGAGAAGCTCTGCCGGTAGTGAGTAGAGGTCCCTGTGCTCTGTTGCCCACTCATCTAACGCATCAACAACCATGAAGATTCTTGAAAACAGGCCTGATACGGATTTTAGCTCTGAAATGATACTTTCTGGGGGGACTTCCACCCGTCGAGGCTTGTATTGGCCGTAAAGCTGCATTATGCTCGCCGGGAGGGGAGACAGTCGCTCACAAAGTTGTCTCAGCAAACTCGCTCGCAATCTATCGCAGGTTTGCCGATCGACACGATTATATCGGCAGTAAATATGGACAGTGGCAGTGTTTGAGTCGGTTTCAAAGCGAGAATGAAGGTTTTCAATGATGGCAGAGGCGATTACCGTTTTTCCAGCGCCGGCAATGCCCGGGCAGAACAGAACTTGGCCTTTCTTTTGGGCCCAAAACTGATATTCTGGTGAGTCCAGAAACTATTCACAGGTTCCTGGGGCTTTTTTACTGTGTTCATCGAACTGATACGCACCAAAGTCTTCATCTGAGAGCCAGTCCAGTACTTCCTGTTCTGCAATAGATCGTTTCAGATCCTGGACGCCGGAAATAACTGAATTGAGTATTGTTATTTAGACGTAGTTCCCAAAAGTAGATAAAACCACTGACCTTCATCTATTTTTGAGACGATAGTTTCCTCCCTTATAACGGCTTCTGGACGAACTATTCCGAGAATCTGCTTCGCATATACAGCGGCAGTCATGGCTGCATAACCTTGCCATTGGTCATTTTTGTGAGCATCAGAATAGTCGCAAATTCCACGAATAATAAGACATCGAAAACCATCCATCAGCCCAGCGGCTTCCATCTCGAAACATAAGATATCTTCTCTGGAAGCCAGTTTATCTCGTTTAGCTGCGTCTTTCATCAGAGTGTTGCCCGAAGCAATGGTACCATAGTGGACTTCGACATCTTCCAGGGGTTCCTGTCGTGGTGTTCGAGGTATGAGATCATCAGGGGTCTTGACACAAAGCTCGTGGCACGGATCGCCCTTGTGCTTGGCCGAAGCGGCGAAAGGAGAATCTGGATCCTCCGGACGTCCATAGTTGGCTCTTAGTCTCTTGTTGTTTGAGATGATGGTGCTGGTCTTGTCATGGATCTGGAGGCCCTTTCGCTCGTATTGAGTTTTGAGCCCTGCTACTGCAGCAAGCAGTAACGGGGGCGGTTTATTGTGAGATGCTGTATGCTGATATCCGTCTTCTGTGGCTTTTCCGAGGTCGTACTGGAAGATACCACCTTGGCTGGACGTGGGTGAGCTGACCACAACATCTCCCAAGCGAATGTCATGGTCTTTAGTAGGGGCCCCGCCGCCAATACCGACCATAAGGCCGAATCGAATGTTGCGAAAGCTACGTATCATATCCTTGGCCACAGTGGCGGCAGATGCAGTCCCGTATTGACCATTTGGCAGTACAGCGACAACCACCATGTGGCCTTTGATCTTGCCGAAACTGTAGACATTGAAGTCGTTAGCTTCTCTGTGCTCCGGTGATTCATGCGGCTCAAATTCCTCGTCGAATTGCTCCTGGGCTGCCGTGAACTCTGTCGATAGAGCACATACCCACCCAACCGTATAGGAATATGGATTGCTCGGGTCAGACATCTAGAAGACCCCGACGGGTGTATTTTTTCTATGCCAATAAGTATCGATAGATGGCGATGAGAGGGTAAGAAATGGATTGAATCTTATGATGCTGGGGGGGTTGGGATAGTTACATATGCGCTGTGACCTGCGCAGGGCACAGCCTTGTTGGGCTGTAATCGAACTGATTGGGCTGCTCTGGAGAAATCTCGTCCCGAAATTACAAAGCCACAATACATCCTAACAGAGATTCAATTGGTGGCGTCTCAACAATAGCCACCGGGCCGGCCTGGAGCGCAGCCCTTGGCATAACAGCTATATGCATTGACGATTTACGCTAGGTAGGCAGACAAGCCCGCACTCGTTTCTGTGACGCTGACCAAGGTTTGTCATCGCAATCGGCCAATTGGATACAATGTGGTTTTCTACAAGGATGATATGACGAGGCAGACTGTCAGTGATCTTGCGAAATCAAATCTGTGACAGCACTGGGGTCGCAATAAGGACGTGCGGCGGTCGGACGTGGCAAACCAACCCAATGGCTGCTAGGCTGTGTCTGGTCAGCCCTCGTTATTGGATGTTTTGGTCGGAAAGTCTCGAGGGCAGTGGACTGATAACAATGAGTTAGTATAAAAAGAGTATTTTCAGAATTATTGATAAATAAATAATTGTGATAAAATTATCTATACAAATTAAATCTCATAGGCTATATATCTGTATTGATCAGACACCTGACCTAGACCAAAGGCCTAGAAACGGATGCCGTCGTTAAGATGACACAGGAATAGGACCTGTATCGCTTCTGAACGATATCGCTATCACATTACTCATTGCTACCCACTTCCTTAGGGCTCTTGTCTGAGAATGACCCCTTCACATTTCCCTCCTCGATACCAGCAATGCTCTCTCTATACTGGTAGACTGTTAGCTCTCTGGATGCTACAAACAACTAGAAATTAAGATCTAAAGCACAATATAACGTACCTCGTCCTCAAAAATAGCATTGACTTCTTCAAGAGGTAGACCCAGTGTGTCAGGGAAATAGTACAAAATCATAGCGGCACAAAAGCATCCTGGAATGATGAAGCATAGATAGAACTTCCAGCCAATCGAGCTGCAGCAGTCAGTTTCAATACTTATGCTTACAGATGTGATGTGATATTCACTTACTTGAAAGCAGTGGGTGCTACAGATAGCCAAATAACGTTCATCAGTGCTAGCGTTCCACAGCCCAGCGAGACACCCTTTGCTCGTATATGAGTAGGAAACAGTTCACCCAGGTAAACAAACTGGGCACTGTCTAACGCAAACTCATAGATGAAGACAAACAAAAAGAGCATCGCGACACAGGCTCGTAGGGCTGTCTTGTTGTCTGAGCCAGCAAAATTGGCCACCAATGCAGCCTCGATTATCAGACATGCTTGGCAAGCAAGGAGACCGTAGCCGATGAACTTCGGCCTTGGAATCCTGTCGACGACAAAAAGTGCCAGGCAGCCTCCGCCCCAACCTAAGGTGAGCCAAGCAGCTGCATAGATGAGCTGTGTCTCGACTCCGAAGCCGAGTGCGCCGTAGATCTGGGCAAGGTTAGCATTCAGAAACATATGTTCATCGTTGAGTTCTTCAGGGTGTAGTGTCTGACCATAGGACCGTAGTCTGTTATCGGTAGGCGGTTAGTAAGGAAGCTCACGATAGAGTCCACGATATTTGGGGATACTGACTGTTAATTACTAGAATTCCAGATGTTTGGATACTGGCAAAAGTTCCCATGCCGATAAGGGTTCGTTTTCTGTAGTTCCTGTTCGTAAACATGGCCCAGTATGAGCTTGGGAGAGTCTTGTCGATTTCAACCTGTGTGCGAATCTGTAGGAATTCAACTTCCACTTCTTCTGGAGTGTGAAGCTTTAGTAGATTCTCCCTGGCCTGGTCATCGCGGCCTTGTAGCATAAGCCAGCGGGGAGATTCCGGCAGCCAGTAGAGAAGAGCAAGCAATATGAGTGATGGAAAGCCCTGGAACACTAACAGGGTTATGTCAGTTGCCAGCCAAACTAAGAGTCATTCGTTTGGTACCTACCGAACGGGACTCTCCAGGCATTTGAGCTCTTGAAGAAATAGAAGCCGTAGCCCACCCAAACCGATGATGAGTATCCGAATAGCAAGCTTGCTCCGACAAGACCAACGAGAACACCACGGATTGAGGGAGGTGCTATCTCTGTCATCCACAGCGTCACTGACGAAATCATCATATATGTCCTAGGTGTCAGGTTAGAACATGATCGTAAGTCACAAGTCCATGGTACAACCTACCCAGCCCCTGATACAAATCTGAAGACAATGAATTGGGCGACATGCACAGATCCGGCCATAATTGCGCCTGCTATGATGATGATGGTGGCCGACTGGGTGGACGTAGAGTCAGCCATGTTCTCTTTCAAAAAGCGAAAAAGCGAAAGATGGTACTCACCACTGCAACGGCTGCTTTTCGTCCCCATTTATCTGCAAAGAAGGGAACTGTCAAGATGAAGAGGGCCGCACCAGCAAAGAAGAGTGACTGGACGTGTAAGCTCTATGTCAGTCTATAGCTTTCCAGATGGAGCTGGGAATTCTCACATTCATAGCTGAGATAAGACTAGTTGCGTTCGATCTTGTTCCAAGTTCGAAATACTCGATAAAAGAAGGTTGCGCTGGCGAGAATCAGAAACCTGAGCAGAGAGGATGGACCGGGCTATACAGAGTCGTGGTTACTCACCAATGGTTGCTCCAATAACACCAGAGGAATATCCAAACGACATGGCTCCAAGGCTAATGCTCATCATCTAATCTTGGAAGTCAGTCTTGAAGGACCAGAAACATATGTCGTGAAAGTGTGGCACCAACAACAACGAGCAAATAGGGTCTCCATTGCCGCTTCTTGGAGTGCTGCATGCCCATCACTGCTGGAACCTCGGGGTCAGTCATGGCGATTGAAGATATCGGTTTCTTTCTTGTCGAGAAATTAGATGCAATCAAGGTAGACAGATGACTGGCGTCAAAATGCTAATCCAGAGTGGTATGAGCCAAGTCCGTGATTTGCATTGACTCTGTAGAACCGTCCTGACATCCCATGGTCTATATATCACAACCCTCTGCTCAAGAATTACTTTTATCAGCGCCATCTACTCGGTGATGTTTCGGTGTTCTTTATCTATTCACAAGTCTCTTTTTGATGCTTGTTAATTTCTCAGGATTACTCTGAGGCGTATGATAGCGTTTAAGCGCGTCGTCCCTTTCTTGATATGGGAGGCTGACGTGCGGGAGGCGCTGTCAGAGTCAGAGTCAGATGACGATTAGATAGTGTGTCGAGCTGCCATTCGAGGAAGCGTAGCGAGGCTACTTAGTCTCGGAAGCAACTGTGGAACACGGCCCGGGCAATGACAGCCAGTTAACTGCATTTCCACACACCACTGCGCAGCACCTATGTATGGTAGGTCAGACTGATGCTGGTATTGAGAAATCTTGCTTATCTGGTATCTCTTTCGTTGGTTCTGTAGATAAGGCTCGGTTAGGAATAGGTCCAGACTAGAGCAACCACTAAGTCGACTTGGTGCTTCTTTAGGGCCTTGTTTCTTTACGTCGGGCCGTCCCCACTCACATCTCCGAGAATTTAGGTTCCCTGATTGATCCTGGGCATCCGGGAATGATACACTTATCGAGGATATGAAGATAAGCTGCAGGGTTGTGATAGCCTTGGGGTTATTAAGGAAGAGGCCATGGCGCCTCTGCCGTAAGTCGAATGATGATCGTCACCATAGTCACACTCACTGTCAATTGATAAGTCACTCCCTTTGATATCAAGGCAATTTCAAAGCACAAAGTCCCAACATGGGTTCTGTTCATCAGCTTGAGCATGGCTCCCGCAGCACAACCGGGACCTGGGTCCCCTTTGACTGGGAAGATCCGGTTTTTGGGCAGCAGTCCAAGGGAGAGGTCGTGGTTATTCGAAGCGGAGGAACGTCTGGATCTTTGAGTGCTGGCTTGTGGCGCACGGGTCCAGGGATTGCTGGCTGCAACGAAGACGGCACCTGCGACGTCGTGTATTCAGCTCCTCTTGGCGATGAAACTATGCTGCTGCTGGAGGGTTCAACAGAGGTTACCATCAAATCCACCGGCAAGAAGTATCAACTTAAAGCAGGCGACATCATCTGCCATCCAAAATATGTCCAACTTTCGTGGCACACCAACGCCCCTTTTCTGAAGAAGTTCTGGGTCATGTGGAATGGATCTAATCCCGGAAACACAAAAGACGACCTCATGATTGGCAACATCAACGACAACCCACAAGCTTGGACTTGTTATGCTTGGGAAGAGCCAGGCAAGGGCCAACAGCAAGCTGGCGAGTTCTACCTCGTCAGAGATACAGGCTCAACAGGAAGTCTCGAGGTCGGACTTTGGAGAACAGGTCGCGGGATGCCTGGGTGTGATTCAGATGGCTCTGTGTCCTTTGAGTACAGTGCACCTCTTGGCGATGAAACAATCATGCTTCTTGAGGGATTGGTCACCATTACCGAGCATGACACCGGAAAGACGCTAAAGTTCCAGGCCGGAGATATAATTGCACTACCCTCTGGTCTGAAGGTTACATGGACATCTGGGGCGCCTTTTGTAAAGACTTATTATGTTATCACAAGCGACAAGTCTGTTGGCTAAGCCGTTGAGATCTCTCCAGGCGTGAATCTCATGAACATACATGCTTTGGAGTAAGACTATAAAGGACTAGGTGATACTTTAACACTGCTATAGTTCAAATAGAAGCTGGCAACAGGAAACGTAATTTACATCATTATATCCATCCGCTTAAGCACTGAAACATACGCTATACTATCTATGATATAGCCACTTCACATGAAACTATTGCCATTCGAAAAGCCCATCTCGAAAATCGAATTTCCATTTCCCCAAGGATCCGCCGGCGCGAGATCGAAAAAGTCCATAGACGTGGGGAAATTTATGGGCTGTACTGGATCAGGAGGGCCATACTCGGGGCTCGGAGATCGGCTTGATGGAACCCAGTTGTCGATACTGTCCCAGAACGCTGCGAGTTTGGGCTTTTCACCCATAGCTAGTGTGTAATCGAAGAATTGGCGGTATTGGCTTCTATCCTCATACAGACGCTCAAGCTTCATAAACTACCACTTATCAATAAGCTAGATCTGGCGCAAACAATATGTGGAGAAAAACTCACCATTAGCCTCGAACTCTCCCAATAACGGCACAGTTTTAGCAGCAGGCCTCGGCACTCCTCGTAGCGTCGTACCGACGCCTCGCGTATCTCATCGTTGCTGTCCGACGCAAAGAGAAGGTGGATCGAGCCGGCGACCATAGCGCAGTAACCTCTGAAGCAAGAAACTGTGACGCAGCCAAGATTCTCCGTCTCCTGCAACATGGTTAGTGCAGTGGCGTGGCTTCTAGCTGACGCCCAGGCTTTGCTTAAGAACCCTGGGGGCGTCCTGGTGGCCGATTCTGCTAGTCGATGCTGTAGGAGGAAAGGATGGTGTAGCAGACAGCCCGCGAGATGGAACAAAGCACGGCCATATATCAGAGGCCCCGCGGCTCGTGGGTCAACCACACCACCTGAAGTGAGTGTTTGCTCCCAAACGGCATTTAACGGATCTAGTAGTCCGTAGTTGAGTTCTAGCCGCCACAGAGTTGACTCGAGCGCTGAGTATTGTGAAGTAGTAGACCAGGGAACATCCTCGTGAACTCGCGAATCCTTTCGCAGCACGTAATTAACTACGCGGATTAGTGTCGCTGCCATCAAGATGATTACAGAGAAATGACTGTGTTCAGGAAGCTCCGTAAATACTGGCGCGTCTCCGGTGAGTTGTTCAAGTACTGGACCCCGATTCTCTGAGCAGTCTCGGAAAGCTTGCTCGTTGGACGGAAGACGAAGCAGGCAATCCTTATCTTGAAGCGCGGTAGGTCTTTCTCGTCCACAGGACATCAGCCTGTCAAGTAGGTAGATAGACCAGAACGTTCGTCGGTATTCCTCCTGAACTTCAGGACGAAGACGGGGATCGGGCTCAGTGTTGAATCGGTAGCACTGCGCGATGCGAACAGCCAGCCCAAGCTTAATCCATGCAGCGCGACATCGGCCATCTGAGAGAGATATCAGTTCCGCTGTCAATAGTGTATCTACGTTTGTAAATGGGGGGACCTCATACCGGAGTAGTCAATGACGCAAAGAAGGTGAATTGTTTGGGCTATCATTAGACTCTCCGCAGAGTCAATGTTAGCTGTCGAGCGCTTGATTGTAAGCTCCCATGCCTGGTCTGCGCAGAGCAGCAATGGTCTAGTGGACTGAGAAAATCGACTGGCTGTAGCTAACAAGGCGAGGCAAAGGTATTCGGGGAGCGTTTGAGCTACCAAGCGATGGCGAAAAGTTTCCTCATGGAAGAGGGAGTATGGTTGGTTGTGGCAGTACTGAAAGTATAGGTCTGCTGCAGCAGAAAGCGTCATGTCGGGCGTGACAGGCAGCCCCTTGGCGTCCCCGGCAATATTGTCTTTGTGACTCAGAGGGAGGTTGTTCCCGATAGCGATGCCACGTTCGTTGGTGAGAAGACTGATGAGACTACCCAGTTACTTGGTCAGCCGAGTGAACGGTTGGTCATGTGTACACGATCTCACAAGCCTTGCCTTTGCACACTTGTTTCAAGCGAGGTTATTCGGGACTCGAGAGGAAGTGAAGATGAGGCTTCTTCCTTGCTAGTTCCCGCTGTCATCAACGGGCGCAGGACCCTGTTAGAGTCATTTTGATCCTCGCGTTTGGGTGCTTCTTCATAGGAGCATTCCTGTCGGAGGCGTGTGCAGTATGTGCATCTCGGACGCTCGCCAGAGCAGCGGACCTTTTTGCGCCTTGATAATAGTCAGTTTAGAAACTAGGTGAATGTACTGCACGGCTCATACCTGCAGTTGGCACATGCCTGTCTTATCCGTTTCAGTCTGTACTCGTAGTGCTCTTGATCCATCGCTGCCTACTTGGGTACGTATTCCCTGGAGGGATCCCCGATTAGTGAAATGATTCCAGCCTAGGTACCAACAGCATTCTTCTAACCTTGGTTGCATAATATGCCCGGGTCACGCGGTTCCGGTGCTGGAGTAACGCCGTCTGTTGAAGCAGGGTGAGGTTGCGCGGTGATGTTGCGAACCTGGGGACGCATGGGGGTCCCCTCTTTGCCGTTCGCTATCATATCAGCCATGCCTGAGATACGTCAGGTCTTAGCTTAATCCTTATCTAAAGATTCTGCGTACTACTGTAGTACGATACCTAACTACATTAGGCAGTGCTAGGCTAAAGTTTGCATGTACCACTGGTTGTTATCTGAGATCTGTTGGACTATGAGACATGGGCATTCTCTGATTTGATTGGCTGTACCCGACCCACTCTGTAATTTAGTGGTCCTTCTGCAGGTAGGTCCCTTGAAGGTCCCAGTGGAGGGAGTCAAGTGTTGATGGTTTGTTTACCTTGGCTGGATGAGACGACATGTTGAATCTTTTGTTTCACGCGATGAAAGATTGGTTCTTAAAATAGCTTCTTAAATCCCGAGCTGCTGAAAAAAGGTTTATCAGTATTCAAAGCTCATTATTCTGATTCAGTCTCTTGTGTTCCTTGGTCAGGTAAATCACCTAGGCATCCGCAAAGCCTTGAGATACGTTGAGCCAACACCTTCCAAGACCCTGTCTCTCGTGCGAAGCAAAATGTTACCATCCAGTGTTTTTTCTATCCAAAGTCGCATTTATGGGTTACCAGCCACCATGCCCTGCGAAGCCACACTGTGGCACGAGCTTTCAAAGCTACCGTCGTTGAACTCCAAGCTCTACTCCATCGGCATCTGCATCTGCATCTGCACCCTGCAACCTATCAGATCGCCAAGATCATCCAAGATGGCCCTCTACTCAGAAGTGCTCCTCGAGCTGCACGGGGACTTGCAGCGCCAATGGAAAGCTTATGGCCTCAAAGTCGAAACTGCCTGGCGATCATTCGACAAAGCGCAACGAGCGAAATGCATGAAGGCTGCGGCATGGAAGCGACAAGTCTTGAAGCATTCTCGAGACGCCTCACTAGGCAATCTCTGTAAGTTGATGCCCGAGTGGAATCTTGATGACATAACAGACCCCGACTCGAACTTGTTCCTTGACATTATCAAGCACCGTGCTATGACGACTTTGACTGAGCAATACCGCCGCGGTCACAACGGAACTGCTGGAGATCTCGAGCTCATCGATGAGATGGCGCGAACCCGAAACTTGCGTCATGCAAATCCTTTCAAGAATTGCTTCACAGTCTTCACTGAGGAGGAGTATGGATACTGTTTCCGTGTTCCTATATGCGTGAACGACGAGGAAATCTTATCTGGACTGGAGTTGGGCCTTCAGGACCGATACATCGTCCCACAGTCTTTGGGACAGCTCATTCTTACACGGCAACTTCAAATGTTGCAGGCGCTTAATTTCATGATCGAATGTGTCCTAGATCAAGTCTCCGGACCCAAAGATCGAAGCCGGCCGAAGAATTTCAAGTGGCCAACGGCTCCGCTCACCGATTCTCTCGCCAAGCACGCAACCGTCAAGCTCAGTCCCCAGGAGCTTTCTGCCGTTGCTTCCGACCAGAAATCATCCCTTGAAGAGCTTTTGTGGATTCTTTGCTCAGAGCCCACAGTTCTTTGTGTCGACGTCAGCGCGCAGTTCTGCAGCCAGCCTGAGCTCGTGCCTGACGAGAAGGGCCGATCCCTGCCAGTACACATACATAAGTACGTTGGGCCTGCTTTCTTTGAGACAATCTAGCATGCAGTCCAAGGAATTGCTATTTGGGAATCCATCACTGGCTTGCTTAACCTCCTTGAGAAGCCACCCGCGGATAAGCTTTACAAGTCGATGGTCCTTCAAGAGCTCTCTAATATGTGCCATTTCGAGTACGCCCGTACACAGAGGCTGTCAAAGCGCCAAGTTTCCACTGGAACTGGATCGAAATGGTTCAAGCGTATTTCCAACGCATATGACAACTCAGGCAATGCCAAGGTCTCGATGAAAGGCAAACCAGAAGAGCTCACGCGCTCTGACCCTCACCTGCACTACTTACTACGACTGTGTCAGCCCGACACTACCGTCACGAAAGCGGCTGATTGGATGGAGAAGCTCAGCGATCTCTACAAGGCGCATCCTTTGGAGAGAGAGTCTCGGACTCTCCACAACGTCGCTGCCATCGTAGCGTTCGTCCAAGATGTTTTTAAGGTCTACTATTCCCTCAACCTCACAAAAGAAAGGAAATCTAATTGTCGCTAGCCTGCAAGAGATTGACACTGAGCTCAACCAGATCAAAAAGGAAGTTGACCTGCGCGACTATGCTGCGCCCATCGAGATTCTTCTGGAACCTGGCATGTCTGCTAAAGCGCTTGAAGCCTTGGACGCGTTTATGATGGAGAAGACAGGCACGACGATGGGATTCTTTACCAAGATGAATTAGAGAAGGCATTTCGAAACGTCGAAGAACGGTATCGGCAGACCAAGGATAAGACAAATAAGGATACCAAGGCTGTATTTGTTCCCATCGACACCACTCCCGTGGGCGCAAAGGAAAGAATCGAGACTAGAAGACAAAAGGAAAAGACACGCCCTGAACATTCCTCAGTCTACGCGATTACCCTAACCACAGAGTCTTCTGAAGGCAAGGAAGCTGCAAAGCCTACACAGCCACTAAAGGTCAGCTCATCGACAGCCGAAGTCTTTGCAATGCTGTTCGACAAAACACAATCACGAGCATCCGTCAACTGGTCGTCATTCAAGGCTGCCATGTCAGAACTGGGATTTTCGGTGCTGCCCCGATTGGGCTCCGTTTACACGTTCAGACCGTCTGAGGATATGGATATCAAGAAGCCTATTAGCATTCACCGCCCTCATCAGTCGCAGATTGAGGGGTATATGGTCCTGATTTTGGCAAGACGCCTAACCGGGCTTATGGATGGAGTGGGGATTCGTTTGTCACTGAGTAAGAGCATCTGGTGTTGCGAGCACATGTTTGGACGGATACTGTCGATTTCCAATTCAGAGACAAATTGCCGCGATGTTCGCAAGTGGATTTCACGTGTTGATATAGCTGAGGGTGGCGCAAAGCCTCTCGCCATGTCGTCTCGTATTGATGGATATTACCTCGCTAGAAAAATGCAGTAGGATAAGAAACTTAGAGTCAACCCCATGGCTCATTTGCCTCATCATTTGTCCTGGCATTGCGTCTTGTAGATGCCTAGTAAAAAGAACCTGATCAGCAATTGTATTCACAAATATATCAGAAGGGGCCAGCCATACAGTTTAGAAGAGCCTTAAAAGCAAGTTCAACTCGACCGTTATCCTGAGCCGATGTTTCGATAAACAGAAGTTTCTCAAGTTCTAGGCCCCATTAGCACTTTGAAACATACTAGCAAGCATGTATCAACTTACTAGCAAATCTCTTCCCCTCTTCCGTCGTAACAGTCCTTCTACGCTCCAGGTCTGTTTTGTTCCCCACGAGCATGACGACAATTTCAGGCTCACCGTGATCTCGAACCTCTTGTAACCAGCGTGCCGCGTTCTCAAAGCTCTGGCGGCTGGTTACATCATAGACTAACATCACAGCTACCGCTTCGTTATAATAGGGAACGGGTGCCCGGTATCTCTCTTGGCCAGCTGTGTCCCAGAGATTGACTTTGATGGTCTTGGAGTTGCACTGTACCATTTTGTTGGTGGGCTTCACGCCAATTGTTGGACTGGAATCGGCATGGAATTCGCCTTGGTTGAATTGACTCGCGAGATTTGACTTGCCAACTGTCGAGTCGCCCAGAAGAACCACTGATGTCGGTTAGCAATTGAAATACCGTGCTGGCGAATAGTATCAAACCTTTCCAACGGTACTGGAGAAAGTTAACTTTGTGCTCAGAGCGAGACGGGAGAAACCTACATCGTATGCCATGTCGCCCATCTTGTGAAGTCTGGACTCTTGAAATACCCAACTGCAGAATTGAGAGAAAAGGAGTTGACTTACCGCTACTTTTAGCCTTTTAATCAGATGGTCGCTGACTAACATGGGCTCCCTCTTTATCGCAGGGGATATAAGCGAGAGCAGAAGCGAGAACGAGAAAAGCCTTACCTTGCCGATTTGTTAGGTTATCGCATGTTTCCGTAACCGAATTGAAGTCCAAGCCCAAGACTTCCTTCGTAGATCATGTCACCAAGTGAGGGGTTGTTTATACGCGCTGTCTAATCAGCTGCTGACACCAAAGCGCTAGGGAATGATGCTTGTCAATGCGGCTGAGGTCCAAGCATAAGCAGGACCAGACCAGAAAAACAATAAAGGCGTGATATCCAGCCAGGCACGTATGACTTCTACATTGGAAGAAATCCGACTAGGCTAACTTTAAGCTTATCTCTATGCTATTGATTTCCCTTGCAAGGGTGATAAAAAGGCTCTCAAAGCCAGCAATCAATGTGAACTATCTCACTACTTATGAGCTTTTAGCATATAATAGAAATCTAATATAAATTCCTATTGTAATATTGATATTAGTTATCTCTAGAGTATTTAATACTTTATTAATTTAAAATATAACTTTAAATAATGTATAAATTCTAAAAAAAATAAACTATAGAAACTAGTTAAGAAATAGAGCTGGAGGGCTTTGTAATATTCGTAAGGGCGCTGTTATACTTCTGGGACGCCAAGCTAATACCATTGAAGAACTTCAAATAGTTAGTTTGAAAGTCCCCTTCCAGGGCTGCTTTCAGGTTCTCCGCCTGCTCCACTACATCACGGATGTCCAAGACTTGCAAGACAATATCAGCCACTGACATAACACCTCCAACGACAACAACTAGCTTTCCGAATCCATCAAGCATTTCAAAAGCTCTTACATCCACCATCTCAGGGTCTATCCCACCTTGTATACAGATCTCCCGAAGCTCGGTATCTGCCGCCCCCAGTGTGACACTCATGAAGGTAACTGAAAAAAGATGGAGGAGTGTGAGTGGGACGCTGTTAATCCCGAGGCCACTGATAGTATCGAGGTATTGGGTCATATCGTCGCCTGTGTGACCGCTTAGGTACAACGTGTCCAAAGCCGCATAGATGGCGTCTATCTCTTTGCCTTGGTAGAGTTGCCTGGCTACACCTGCATACTTTTTAAAGTTTTCGACATTGAGCTGGTTGCCGGTATGTCTTTGGATCTGGGCAACAAACTGTAGAAGGATGCTGCGGCAGTGCCTGGTGTCGAGACCCTCGGTTGCCTTCGACGCGATCAAGGTATTATTTTCCTTGTATTTAGCGACGTACTGGTAAACCTGGGGGTTGATTTGAGTCGAAATATCGGTGTCGACAGTCTTCATTTTGTTGTTTAAATCAGTAGATTTGCTTGAGATGTCGGCTCTCATCAATAGTGCCGTAGCCTCAGCTTGTGCAAAGATAAGCATTGAGACGCCAAATGACCAGATTGATGCTAGAGCAGCCAAATCGGCAGCAATCTGGATTGCATCGGCAGCAACGGTCTCTGCAGCCAGTGTCTCTGCAAGGCTTACGAGCGTGCTGAACTCTTTGCTCACAACAGTGGCTGAATCGTAGGTGCCAACGCTGAGGAATAGGGATTGTTCTGTAATGATTGCGTTGATATTGTCGTCAGTCTCATCCTCCCAAGTGTAAATGTAGGCCAGATAGGCTTCCAGATTGGTGCTCATCGCGACTTTGTGTAGAGGTTGACAGGTATAGGATGATAGCCAGGCAAGAATATGAGTTGATGTAGAAAAGTGGAATCAGAAGCAGGGAAAAACCATTGCTACTTTATACTCAATGTTCTGTGGAGTCTTCATGGGTCATGACTGCATTCGCTTCTGTTGAGCATTCTGATTACGAATGCAAGACCAAGGAGGGCGATATGTTACCATCCATCATTTGAACTGTGTCACGGTCTGTCGACAGGTCTTAGATCCGACAATGTTTTGAATCGTATGCTGACCAATTGTGGCTGGCTTAGACTTGGAATGTAGGACATGGTAAATAATGGTATGCAAGACTAGCCATAAGCATAGGTATGTTTTACTGTACGGGTAAGTGGCTTGCTTACTTCCCGCATGAAGAAAGGCTATAATAGTATAAGAATACTCCGTACATTTAAACGAAGACGAAGGTCAGGCCATTATGTCTCAGCTCCATGTAAGCCACAATAACATGGAAAAGCTAAAGGCGGGTATGGCTGGCAAGAGATTCAAGCCCTAGGAATGAGAACATCCGGCTACTTAGTAGATAGTAACTTCTAGGTATGTGATATATATATCACATGTCTTTTCGTGTCTTATTCCTTAGGACCTAAAGTTTTATCGACCTGCTCTGGGGCAAAAGCTACAAACTATGGTGTTCTGTCTATGCATGGGCGCCAGAATCGGAGCGCAGCTGACGAATGGCATCCCCTTGCCGTGGTAGTATTTCAGTAATGCAATGGTTGATATGGTTCAACGCACACTGACGGGTTCGACTCACATGCCTGATAGTGTCTACCTCAAAAGAGGTGGACTCAGCTCACCTAAATCAACGAGACTGTAGTAAACTAAACACAAGATTGAGAGACGGATGGATTGAGAATATAAAAGTAAGACTTTGAGAATGCAATGTGTGTGATTCATGCTATATGATGACAACTGGCGGAGGTCTTTATTCAAATTATATACGTATTATAGATATCAACTAATACTTTATTTTACTTTATTATTATCAAGGTAGTACTGACCTCCTTATAAATGTTAAGTCAAAACCAATCGGCCTACATTAATCCGTGCTTACACGGAATCTCGCCCCCACCATACGTAACCTATTTTCAGCCTCAGTGACAACCAATGACCCTGCACCTCTGTTATGCCAGTATATGCTCTCTTTCATCGTTGAAAGTCTTTTATAATGGATAATGCCCTGTCGTCCTCAGAGTCCCAGATTTTGCTTCTCGATGGCGACCTCTCGCAGGGTCGTGACAATAGGCGGCCTTCAGAGAGCCTATCGCTCAAGCAACCGTCATCTGAGAAGTCTGCTGATACATCGACATCTACCTCGTCATCCGCTTCCTCGTCATTAATATCTGGTCGTCTTCGTTGCAGGCCAATTCCTCGCAAGGGCCATACCAAATCAAGGCGGGGATGCTTCAATTGTAAGCGTCGACGTGTTAAATGCCAGGAAACAACACCGTCTTGTGATAACTGCGATCGTCTTGGTCTTCGATGCGAGTATCATCTGCCTTCACCTCAACTTGCCCAACCATTATCTGATGCGCAATTTTCTATGGTTGATTTGCGCTTCTTTCACCACTTTCTCCTCCATGCGTACCCTGGTCTTCCCATTCAAGGCGAAGAGTTATGGAGAGAAGTTGCGAAGTATTCTCATGGAGTAAGCACACATTTACTGCAGGGGCGTTCGGGGTATCTACTGACAAACCCAGTTCGACTTCTTGGCTCACGCCATGCTGGCTCTTGGAGCTTCGCATCTCGGCCTCTGCAATGGCACTGATTTCAATTCTGACGCCATCTCGCATCGCATCAAAGCAATCAAGTCACTCAATTCTGCTCTAAGTACCCCATGTCAGACCAAGGAAGAGGGTGATGCTCGATATGCTACCCTTATGACTCTAACATGGCAGTCTTCCTACATGCCTGATGGGATGCAAGAGTTCTTGTCCATGCTTCGTGGCTGTACTATTGTTCCGAAATGTTCAGTTTTCCAATTCGAGGACTCCGCGTTTCGCATGTTCTCAATAGAGGGGCATGTACAGCGTGTTAACGATATCAACAATGGATTCGACATAGGCTTATCCGATGATGAAGCTATTGACGCTGGTATTGCATCTATAAAAGCTGTTGCGCGTCTGAGTAAAAGCACGCTTGAAATCAGCCTCATTGAAGATCTTCAGAGTGTCCTCGAAATGTCGCGGACTACATGCGTCGGTGGTAAGATGCCGAATCCATCTCACTCAGAGTGAGAGCATTTGCTGACTTCTTGACAGCCTTTGGTGCCGTTTGTCGAGCATACGAGTTATTCGGAGGGGCCAGCGATTCTGACTTCCTCACAATATCTGATTCCGACAATCACGTTGCCCAAATCATTATGGCCCATTTCTTCGCCATTGAGTATGTATTTGCCTCGATCGCTCTAGTACCAGTGTCGCCATCCTTCCCATTCCGCAAGACCATCATTACAGCCTGGATACAACGAGTTAAGCGACAGGTCCCTTCAAATTATGGAGTATATATAGAGTGGCCACTTGAGTTTATTTCAAAAGCCAATAGTGATTGGGGGGCAAGGGGGTGCATTAAAACTTAGGACCTCTATCTTAGGTGACAAAAAGCCTTCGGTCAGTTTAGATGAATTTAGTGTAGATTTAGTGAATCTTAGACTAAGTAATTTTGGCACCTCAATTTAACGTCAGAGGTCTGCTCTCGTTGGTGGCAAAGTAACTCGACAACGGCCCCCAAATTTTATCATAGGCTGGTTCATCTGCCTGGAGTCTTGGCAATCGAATTCCACCAAATGAGGAACCGAGATAAAGGGCGGGCCTCAGGGGTCTTATATCAGCCTTAGATGAGATCACCTCGACTTTTTCTTGCTCTGCTCTCTCTTCTTCATCTTTTCGTAAAATGGTTGAACGAAAGTTCCAGGTCATAGATAAATATGACTTCAACAGAACGTACCACGGTATTGCGATATCTGAACAGTGGCAAGCCTGGGAGACGGCGCACTTTTTCCGCGTCAGGTCTATTATCGAAAATCCGACTGTAGGCGCGCGGCTTATTTCTTACGGCTGCGATAATGGAGATGGCAGTTCACTCAACTGCACGACGACATGCTCCGACGCGACACTTATGTACAATTCGCCGGATAACATTGCCAAGTTTGGAAGAGTCATGGCGAAGCCATATTGTGAGGCCGCAAGTGCCGGTATCGATTTGGACATCGCCGGTCAAGGTGTAAGTTACCTATCCTGCCTGTTACATTAGACACTAATACAACCTTGAAGATCGTCACGGCATATATCATCCAGCTGGTGCTCGTTCTGTTCCTTGGCCTCTGCTTTAAACTCACAAGATCCTGGATCCGAACATTTGGCCACATGAGTAGCTCTTTCCAGAAACACTCTGTATTCCGACAGACATGCCAAAGGTGGCAGACAACACTGTCCGAAACACGCTTCGCCAAAGCTGCATCTTCCCCTATACTCGACTTTCAAGAGTCACAGGCTCTGTTCGCTGCTACCATCTCTATCACAGCCATAATCACGTTCGACGGCGGAAATAGAGCTGGCTTGGCAAATATGTTTAGCCTCTTCTCTTGGATGTTCAACCATCGCATTTTGCAGGGTCTCATCACAGCAGGCATATATCCCGTCCTGTTTGCGCAGCTCGTGATGCACTGAGCTGGAGAGCGCCGCTTTTATACTCTATTCTTCGTTGTACTTTCTTGGATTCTCATGACCGTCATCACAGAGTTTCAGGACTTCAACGCCGATGCATTCGAAGAACACTTGAAACAGGTTTCGACCGTGGATGCTTGCGGAGGTAACCCTGGCCCAATGAGTTTCTGTCAGGGAATCAAGGAAAAGAACAGCTATGACTTCTTAAACATCACTCTTGCTTGTCGCTTTGTTGCTCACATCATTGTATCCTGTCTCATTATCGACTGGATTGTGGATTTTACTAAAAAGCGAATGACCGGAGATAAGATCAAGTACACGCAGATTGGGGGAGACTCTCGAACAATCTTCTCATTCCCAGAGACCAAAGGCACCAAACTCTCGCTGGGTGTCTTCTGGGCTGCCATCGAACTCCTAACCGTCATCATGATCTTCATTGGTCTGCGCGAGATGGTTGAACTTCTGGACATGCACTCGGCTGATGATGGCCTGTCGACGTGGGGTTTTGGACAACTCGTCGCCGTGGCTATCTGGTTCCCAGTAATGATCAAGTTTATCTGCCTCAGTATATGTAAGTCCAACAACGAGCGATGATGACCCATGAATATTTGCTGACCTTTGTAGTTGGACCTAGGACAGAGGTCAAGCACAAGACCAATACGGACAGGCCACAGGTCAGAGATGGCTAGCTACACACACAAGGACAACCCGGCATCTAGTTCTACCTAAGCCTTTCTAACATATTCATGTTAATATCTTCATGCCATATCACCGTTCTACTCGCCGTAGTAAACATCCCAAGCGAACCAGTCAAACATAACATCAAACGGCCGTTTGGTACCTCGTAATTCTCGCCGCACTGACTCTGATGAAACGGTTCTGGACGGGCCGTGAACCGGATCTCCATCTGGGATCACGGCGGTGCGAGAACCCTGCCGAGAGATCATGCTTGGCGGTAGCCACTGGATATAATGCTCCAGATCAACGCCAATATCGCCCCCTAGCTCCATTTGTATGCCCCCCAAAGATTGGACGGAGATTTTTGCGGAGAGCTGCTGGGTTGGGGCAAAGGTATGTAAGTTATCAACGTACTGCTTTGCCAAGCGAAAGAACACAGCTGCAATGTTCTCAAGGCGTTTGCACAGCGGAGCCAGCATTTGCATTTGGTCTCTCATAGTAGCATAGTATGAGACAGTTATAGACAAAAGCTCGAAGTCTCTTTGGATAGTGATGTTACTTAAAAGCGCATGTTTGTGGACCAAGTTCTCGAATATGATGAAATACGGTATGAAAGGGTAGTATAAGAGATGCCTGTCCATTCTTAGGTATCTGCGCAAAACAACCGGGGCGTGACTTACCAGACCATACTGTTGTATATTGAAGTCCAAT
The DNA here is from genome assembly GCA_013186925.1 of Fusarium succisae. Classification (NCBI taxonomy): domain Eukaryota; kingdom Fungi; phylum Ascomycota; class Sordariomycetes; order Hypocreales; family Nectriaceae; genus Fusarium; species Fusarium succisae. The sequence continues at coordinate 50,479 of JAAOAW010000273.1, read as the reverse complement.
TAGAGATCATCGAAGGAAGAAGAGAGATGGCTTGCCTCGCAGTCTCCAGTCTCAAGTTGGCAGAAGGTGAATGAGATTTGAGGAGGACCATCGACACATGCAAGTACTCAAACTTGATAGTGCTAATGCCCAATTCCATCTCGCGTAGTTCGTTGGGGCTTGAGAAAGATCTTTCATTCTGGAGTGCGTCGCTCAATATCTACTGAGGGTTAGCATTTGTAATCCTAATCGCACTTTTCGGAAGCCACCTTATTTGTTCGACTATACCACTCTCCCAGACGCTCCCTCAAGCCGTCTTCTGGCTCGGTGATATGGCTCCCGTCCAGACTCACCCCAATCATCTGCGCGAGCTCAATACGCGCAAGAAACAAATGACATCCGAATACCGATCTTCCTGTCCTTCCCTCTGTATCTGGGGAGTCATTGTGAGGTTGAAACTTTGTCAAATAGCGCAAATCTGGCAGCGGAACCTGAGAGTATCTTGCTGATGGAAGAGAACACGGGCGGCCAAACGCAAGAGCACATGATTTGTCTACAGCAAAAAGAAGCCAAAAAAGACTCAGTTTTCGCTGTCTCATCTCATAATCTAGTTCAGACGGTTCGTACAATCTCAAAGCCTCAGCTTGACGACAGGCATGGCCAACAAGCATCCACGATTGATTAGGCGACGCATAATCTTCACCATGGATAGCTAGCATGATGAGGGCTTGAAGGTTGACTTCGTGGGGTTCGAGAAAGATTCTGCTATCGTTAAGCGCCAACTTCATGTTGTCCCTGTACTTTTGAGCTCTGACAGCTTCGTTATGTGCTAGCATAGTGACAATCATGTAGTTAATGTACACAACCCATGCCTTTTTCGAGACACTTTCAGGTCTGAAAATTGTTTGTATGAGGAGGCTCTCTGAAGGTGTGATGAAGAACGCGTCACCCAAGCTGGCGTTTTCCAAGAAGCCTTGACTAGTTAGTTGGGTCGAGCATCTTGCTGGGGGGATACTTACGGCCTATCATCTGATACCCCTCTCCTTTGGAGGGTATGAAAAAGTCAGTATTGGCATAGCTTTTACTGGCTACGTCTGCTGTTGTTAAGGAATCTGACAGATACTGAAACTCCTTTGCTGCATGCTGATGAAGAGGTGATGATCCGATAGTTGTGTTGGTGATGGATGTGTCCCTTAAAAAGGAAAAAGAATTCACATCTCCAACACTCAGGCTTGGATGTGAATCCTTTTCGTCTTGAGATCCGCACTCCTTTTCAACTACCTGTGCGTAATTGGTTGATGGACCGTGATTTACAGCCTCAACACCATCAGCTACGGTAGGAGTCAGAGCCTGTACTGCTTGCCCAACTTTCTGCAACCGCTCATTTAGCCTTTCTATGCTTTGCCGGCTTTTCAAGTCAAGAGATGGACGGGTTGCCTGCTCATTAACGCTGCTTTTGAGAGCCGGCTTGTCCCGTGAATAGTTACAAGGGCCTGGCCATGGTTGGCACGCGCTGCACTTGGGAAGCTCCTTCGAACATCTAGTACGTGGTTAACAGATTCCACTTATGGAGTGATAAACTCTTGATGCATCGGGTTGTATACCTAAACTTCTTTTGCTTGCAGTAGTCGCACTAATGCTTGGTGAGTGTCAGCTTCGGCACAGGGTGAATGATGCTTACCGCATAACGAGCCAAGCCGGGATTCGCCGGTGAAGACATTGGAGTCAAGGTTGATGGACTTTTCTTCTTCACAGAAACTTAGGGTGATCAAGGATGTAGAGGAGAAGATGAAAGTATGAGGTAGAGAGAGTTCCACTCTGTCATCGAGCCCGAAGAGTCGCAGTCTTATTGGCTGGGATCGGAGCAAACAAGTGCTGACTCTCCGAAGTCCACCAATCAACTGCAGCAGACTCGGATACGCCAGGGAGGCAACGGCATCAATGGATTCATCCGCATTGTACAATCTCCAAGATCCGAATTATGAGATGCCAGTCACGGAGTAATGCCGGACTTTGGAGGGGCTTTTGTTGTCCGTGGACACTCGTCACCCTTGTTTCACTCATCAACTTACAGATATAAAACATAGCAAGCAGCCATACTATCTTTCAACGCTACAGAGAGAAATAATCCAAACAATCAAGAAGCATCGAATATGCCCACCAAAGCACCCATTGCCATTATAGGAGCAGGCCCTAGCGGTCTGACTCTCGCCCGTCTCCTCGAGATCAACAACTTCGATTACATCGTCTATGAGCGTGACGAAAGCCCGGAGCCCAAGTTCATCAATCAAGGAGGAACTCTAGACATCCATGCCTCATCTGGTCAACTTGCTCTCAAGGAGGCTCGCTTGTTTGACAAATTCAAGAGCTTTGCTCGATGGGGTGCATCTCGTGTGTTCATGCAGAACCCTTCAGGTACCGTAAAGGCTGTATTTGGAGAAGACCGCGATGCTCCTGAGATTGACAGGCTGCAACTTCGGAAGGTGTTGATTGACTCTGTTCCCACTAACAAGATTCGTTGGGGTCATCGTGTAAAGTCTATTGAGAGAGGAGACACCGCTGCTGAGCATGTCATCTCTTTTTCCAATGATAATTCTGTTTCTGGCTTCCGTGCTATCATTGGGGCTGATGGAGCGTGGAGCAAGGTGCGCCCACTGGTACGTCAAGGGGCTTCTCAAGTCGTGGTCTGTACTGATGCATCTCAAGCTGAGTTCAGCGAAACCGGAATACTCTGGTAAAGTCTTCATTGAAGGCAGCATATCTCACGACAACCCCAGCTACACTGCCGCACTGGAACACGCAGGTCCAGGGAACATGCTCGCAATGGGACAGCACAAGATCATGGCCGTTCAGCAGCTAGCTGACCGTTCCTATCGATTCTACATGGGTATGGACGCGCCGGAAGAGCTCTATCGCAGACCTCTGAGCCATGAAGACACAGAGGACATTCGTCAGAAATTTCTGTCGTCACAAAAGCTCTTCGCAAACTGGGATCCGAACCTGAGGGAATATCTGACCAATGCTGAAGGACCATTTCATGCATGGCCTTTATATCGCTTACCCGCTTCGTCCGTTGGTTGGCAACGAGTCCCTGGAGTTACCCTTCTTGGAGATGCTGCTCATCTTGCCACGCCGCTTGTGGGCGAAGGAGTCAATATGGCGATGTTAGATGCTCTCATGCTGGCGAAGGCGATCGTTCAGTACTGTACGCAAACTAGTGGCGCAGACACTGAGGACAATGCGCTGGAAAGCGCATTGAGAGAATACGAGAAGGTGATGTTTGAACGTGGCCAGAACTACATACGGCGCTGTATGGCACGAGGAGTGGAGTTCTTTTCGGAGAACGCGGCAGAGGACTTCATCAACATGATCAACGGCAATGAGTGATGGACAAGAAACCCAATTGCGTACCCTGATCCTGGATATCAGCCCGGTACGAGAACGTCGAACAGAGCATACAGTCACAAAGTCCGACCGTTATATGGAATAAAATCCTTGTTTGTATATTGAATTGAATGTTAAACCGTGGATGCTGAGTGATTTATCATCTCGCTCTCAGACCCGGTATCATAATGCTAAAGAGACCAGGATGTGAAGTAATCCCAGTTGACTAATCCAAGTACCTAACAATCGTATACTCATTTCCCAATGCAATGAAATTTTTTTTTTTTTTTGATGCAATTATTGACTCTGAATAGTGACGGCCTTGGCGATCTGGTTCTGAAGACCATTCGCCTTCTCCTTCAAATCACTAAGGATACCCTTGTCCTGGTGACCGTTGGTCTTGGACGAGCTAACGACATAGTCGTCGTCACTGCTGGAGTCTTGCTGAAGACCATCAACACCCTCAGGACCAGAGGCATGAAGCTTGGCATTCTCAACGCCATTGAGGGGAATGTTCTGAGCGCTGCCGTTCTCAACGGGGGCACCGTTCATGGTGTATCCAGTGTCGCTAGAGTCAACGAAAGCTTCGAGACCAGCGCCCTGGCGAGGGTAAGACTTCATGATCTTCTTGTGCTCCTCCAGAGCAGCAACCATCTCGTCGTGGCTGACGTCGTTCAAGAAGACGCAGTCACCCATTGGGTTGATGGGAACAGCAGCGCGGAGCTTGCCGTCGCGGGTCTTGAGAATAGCAGCTGTGGCCTTCTCGAGAAGAGGAGCATCGAACTGAGGATGATCCATGGAGAGGCCAGCTCGGGAGAAGAGGTTCAAGAGACGGGTATGTTCCTCTGATGAGAGGAGACCACGGATGTGAGCGAGGGTAGCAGAGTATGCCATATCAATGGAGATAGCATGGCCATGACGAAGAGGAGTCTCAGGAACAAGCTCATGGAGAGGCGACCAGGTATGGCCGTAGGCAATAACACGATCAAGCATAATCTCATGCAGGTTCGGTGTCTCCAGCTTCAGCATCTCATGGATGCCAGCACGGCAGATCTTATCAGCAACCTCCTTAATCTCAGGACCAGCATCATCTGATCTTCCAAAGCCAGTGTTGATAAGCTGCTCACAGTACTTCTCAAGAAGATCATAAGTATCCTTGTGAGCACAAGTAGAGATCTTGATCAGCTCCGCGAAGCCGTTGCGGATCTGTGCTACGGGGAGACTGCGGAGGAAAGTGAAGTCAAGGAATGTGTGGGATGGGGCGTGGTAGGCACCAAGACGGTTCTTGTAGCGGCCGTAGTTGACGGCGACTTTGATGGAGACTGAGGCATCGATGAGACCGATGACTGTGGTGGGGATGCGGATGTAGTTGGTGTTGCGGCGATACGCAGCACAAGCGAAGCTTTAACAGTCAGTTGGGCTCTGAATAGTAGTGCCTGAAGACTTACCCAGCAACATCAGTGACAAGACCGCCACCGACAACAAGAACAGGCTCCTTTCGGTAAATACCAAAGTCGGTCATAGAATCAACAATAGACAACAGCGTGTCCATGCTCTTCGCCTTCTCACCAATCATTGTCTTGTGGATAGTAAGAGGAATGCCATAATGATCAAAGTACCTCTGCATCTCATTCCCATAGAGGTTAAAGATGTTGAGGTCCATTACAGCCAGACATCGTCCCCAAGGGGAGTAGAGCTGGTACAGCTGAGGATTGGCAGTGTTGAAAACACCATCGAGAAACTCAAAGTCATACTCGATCTTCTCGTAGCCACAGACAGCGAAACCCTTGGCGGTGGGCTCGACGGTAGCACTCATATCAGACATGGTGGGTGGTGTTTTTGGGGTAGTACAATAGAGATGGAAGGGTGTAGAGGATGTGTGTAGCTTGGAATCCAGGGCAGTGATGGTGATGGGCAGAGCTTTTTATGTGTGAATACCACCCCCCTCTGAGGGATATTCAACTGCCGAACAGCTTTCAAGCCGAGGGGTCTTTTCACGAGAGCAAATTAACACTACATGAGTCGTCCGTAAACGAGTGGTTGGGGGAGAGGTACAGAGACATGAGGACCGTTTTCATTGGGTAGGTGGTTTGAGGCCCGAGACTTGGCTACAGGTGCATGTTTGCACGCGGACGCATGTATCCAATGTTGGTGTCATGATGGCCAAGCCGAGATGGGTCTGAAGCATTAGTTCTCACGCTTCTGTATGAGTGCATACAACATAGCCCTTGAGAACCAAGCGGTTGAGCACGACATAGGTTCTATGCTAGCCTGTTTGGTAAGGTATATTGCGAATCTCTCTTTCTCGAGGTGTCATATACCTAGCAACAGCAACGGGATGTACCGCGAATTTGTCGTTCAGGGGTAGGATTTTAGGCCCCGCGTGGAGCCAGATTGTACCTAGATCTATGTCCTAGGACTCATGAGAGGGTAAAGTTTACTGTCTAGACTGTATTCTCGTAAAGACGGGGCGATGTTAGCGGGAGGGCGTCGATTACACTACCATCTCGCATGTGCGCGTCATTCATTAGGTTTTCCCCCACGTTTAACGTAGTGACCATCCCTTGGCTAAAAATAACATGGGGACATGTGAAATGCCTAGACCCTGAAGTGAGATGGGGAAAAAAGGACAATGGGAATGTTGCACTGCAGATCTACGATACCTACCCTTGCGCCTTACGGGGACCGTTATTCCCTGACCGCCTCTTATTCCGCTTTCTTCTTCTCTTCTATCCAGCTGCTCGCGAGTCTAGCACGTCATAGACGTAGCACAGCGTCTCGGTGTAACAGTATTGTGGGCTGATGGAAGGAAAAAGAGAGTCTCGACCTTTTGCATCGGTATATGCACAGTGACAATTCCACACATGGTGTGTTTTTTTCTCGTGATACCTCGAGGAACAGGCTGGAGCCGTAATTGGTTGGGGAACGGACCGGTGTGAAAAGCTGCATATGCATGAGATATCCATGGTGTGAAACCATCGGAGCTAATCTTCCTGGCGAAGAAGCCTAAAGTATTTCCCCTCTCCGAGCAATCTCAGACTAATATGAGATGGGTTAGAGGGTCTTATTAGTGAGGGGACGGGATTGTGATCGGAATGCGCTGCTCCGGAGCTGCACCGGCGTACTAGTGAGACCATTCTCCGCAGACACGCCCAAGTCATGACGTCTTCCAATTGACTTTTTTCACAACGCGTTTCTGAGCTGTATCCTCGATAGCTATAGCTCAATGAAGCTCATAATTGTCAATTGTATACTGCTACAGCTCAATTGTTAGAGTTTACATCATATTCATCATGGGAAAGCCAAATCAGGCTCTGGAGAGCTCTCGAGCGATTGAATTCGCCAAGAACTTGGCTCTCTTCCTCCTCAGCTTCATATTCCTACCAACAAACGCCCTCTTTGCATTGGGAGCTTACCTCTTGAACCGCTTCACCTCCAAACCCTCACAATTCCAAAATGACGGCGATAATCTGGACAAAGTCACGGTTCTGGTCACAGGCGTGAACATGGCCAAGGGCCTCTCTCTCGCACGAATGTTTCATCGTCGAGGCCATCGTGTCATAGGCGCAGATTGTCATTCCCTCTCGCCTGGTCGCGTATCCTTCGCAATCGACGCGTACTATCGTCTCCCGCCTCCTTCAGAAACGAGCATGAATGATCCCTATCTCAATCGAATTGTCGAGATCATTCACTACGAAAATGTTGATCTTTGGGTTTCTGTCTCGGATGTCAATGCGGCTGTTGAAGACGCCGCGGTTCGGGAAATCATCGAAGCTCGTACGAATGCTAAAGCGATTCAATTTGGCATTGAGGATATTCGAAGACTTCATGAGAAGGATGCGTTTATCGAGCATACCAAGGGTCTTGGTCTGACGGTTCCGTTGACGGAGGCTGTTGAGGATAAAGAAGATGTTATTAATTTTCTCCAAAGAAATGGAGGTCTAGAACATAAGTATGGTGCGAGACAATATCTTGTCAAGCCTGTTGGTGTAGATGATGTCGCACGCTTTGCAATGCCTCTACTTCCTCTTCCCTCCGAAGAAGCTACTCTAGCACGCATCGAAACCATTCCCTTCGAGACTGCCAAATGCTCCTTCATCATACAAGAGTACATCACAGGTCCTGAATTCTGCACTCACGCGCTCGTCATTCGTGGTCGCGTTTGTGCGTTTGTCGCGTGTCGTTCTGCTGATGTCCTTATGCATTACTCAGCTCTGCCTGTTGATTCGCCGCTGAGCAGGGCCATGCTTGACTTTACACTGAAGCAAGCTGAAGAAGGTGGGGATAGTTTCACAGGACATATGAGCTTTGACTTCTTGATCGACAGGGAAGATGAAGATGCCGTCAAGTCTGGTGTTGAGAAAGATGTCACGATATACCCCATTGAGTGCAATCCAAGAGTTCACACCGCTACTGTTCTTTTCAACAACACTCCCGAGATCGTTGATGAGTATCTCTCCGTTCTTACTCCATCTGCACCAAGACCCTTGACAAAGCCACCTGTGTCGCCTACCAATCCCCAGCAATACTACTGGGTCGGCCAAGATTTTGTTGAGCTTGTTCTGTATCCCTTCTACCTGACTCTCTTCCGAGGCACAATGAGTTTTTCAGATATCCAAAAGTCCATTCGGGCGTTTGTACAGCACATCATTTACTGGAAGGATGGTACCTTTGAGTCTTGGGATCCTCTTCCTTGGTTATGGATGATGCACGTCCATTGGCCTGTCCAGTTCGCTTGGTACATGTCTACAGGCTCTGTGTGGACGAAGGTCAATGTTAGTACTGGAAAGGCATTTAAGGGTTAGGTTGTTGCAAAAGACGCGATTTGTTGAAGCGTATGTTGACATAGGAGGCTGCGGCTTAGTTGTCCATGATTATATGATGAATGACTAGTGTAGCGTAAGTAGTTGAATAGATCTAGATTGAAGCTTTATGCATGAAGAATCTGGTGAACATTTTCCTGAACACCATAAGGCGTGATACTGTAGTACATCACGCTACGTCACCGTGCCGCAAGTTGCTAGTTTTATGCTCAGAACGTGACGCTATTCCGAACCATGATTTCGTACGCCAGCCAACGTATAAGCTATCATTCAATTTAAATCCTTGCACCAAAACTATTTGCAGCAACTATTCAAGCTCTGTCCCTGCTTTTCCGCCAATGCCACCCAAATCCGGGCCGCAGGGATCAACACCCCACCATCTGATAAGCCAGGCGTATATACACGCCAGAGTGGTATCCCTATCGTGAGATCCCCAGCCCCAGGTGTTCACAGACCATACCCCTTGATTTAGGCTGTGTCCCAAAACGTCGACCCTCTGCAACCATGACCGTCCGTCATGTGTTCCCCCAGATATTGGGCCCTACTTGATCTGCATGCCGTACACCCTCTCGCCAAGATGCATTCCTGGTACTCGGTGGCTGTATCCCGAATCCCTGGGACTCGTAATGTGGCTGCAGCCCGTTGTGCTTGATCCGTCACGGCAGTCCTAGCGTGGTCGAGGGAGGGATGAGCCATGTACACGTGGCAGGGCGAGTCTGTGCGATCTGTCACCTGCAAGGCTTATCGTGACGTTTCTGTGCCGTAGCGGCTTTGAAACGGTGCGGTAGTATTCTGGTCTGCCATACCTTAAATCTTTCTAGAATATTCTTCCGTATCTCCCTTCTCAGTATGGCTGGCGTATTGTGGGAAAGTGGCACTATCTTGGTGTTTTGTCGATACAATTGGGGGTCATGCTCTTATTTGTTTCACATACTTCAAAGTACTGATATAACCATCACACTAAGCCCCCTGTCACAAACTCCTGTTACTACGCTTTTAAAAACCCTATTCGTTTTATTTTGCACGTTTTGAGACGGTCGGGGGCCAAGGTTGTCGATATCTTGTCACGAATAATCGAACAAGGTTTGAACAACCTGCCCAGACGGTCGTCAGCTACATGTACGAGTCTAATAAATAGAAAAGAACCTACACATTCTCATGTAGCAACATGACCTAGTTTCAAGCCTAGAATCCCACGTAATTGCTATCCTCAAACGGCGCTATCTAGTTTGAACATGCTAGGGAAACTACGAAAACAGCGCTTTGTGATCACTTTGTTTTACCATAATATTTGCACTCAGAATAAGTGTAATCTCCTACAACTAGGTGGGCATCACCTCTGCCACTCCATATCTGCGGGCGAATGGCATGATGTCGGGTCAAGGACTAAGCCGCCGTCACAAAACGTTGTTCAAAGGGTTAAGCAGCTCTGGGCTACATTGCCCACAGCATTTATCTAAAGATTATCTTCCTCATGCGATTATAATCTCAATTTCATTGGAAACCCTGGACCAAATCCATCATCGTTGGCTCATGTGCTGTCATCCCGCTCAAGCACACGCCCCGTCGCAAATCGTGATATATCCCTGGAGATATATGGTCAGCTCGGCCCAGTTCATCACATCGGTAAGTCTTACCAAATCCTTTCCCGGATGGTCTTTACAGTCACTTGACAGCGGGAAATACCGTCTAACAGACCATAAAAAGGTCAAGGGATTATAGTTGAACACAAATTTAGCATCCGGTGCCTCCTCACGGTATATATCAAGAGTATCTGTCCAGTTCAGAAAAAACTCTTCATTTTCACAGTCAAAGGAGATTGCCTACCTTCGAAGAGGGTGATGACGTCTGAAATCTGAGATCCTCGGACTCCAAAGCCAATACCGGCAACGTTCCAGTGTACGTCTTTCATGTGCTTACTCATTTCGGCGCCAGGTATTTCGGGGCCTCTCCAGACCGCTGGTCGCCAGTGAGTCTCGCAAGCCGGTTATTCAATACGATGACTGTACCTCTCACGTTGTATCCCGCCTCCCGTAGCTGGCGCGTATGGTTGAAGATCTGTGCCTCAACAAGAGCGGCATCATAGCCTTGCTGCGTAACATACATATGCCTACCAGGCAATCCGCTTCACAACGTCAGTAAATATTTCATCAAGAGCCTAGAAGTATAAACTCGCGTGTAGAAAACATTCACTTCTCCGCATCCTGGCAACGTAGTAACCGAGCTAAAGATGGACCCAAGCGAGAGGAGAGATTGCGAGACAAGCATTTTGAGTGTTGAAAATGCGCAACTTGATCAGCTAGCCTGCGCGTTTTATACACCGCTGGCAAACGTCCGTGTCGGCGCCATGAAGCCACTTCGTCTTCTCATTCGTCTCAACTCAGACATGTTACAAACTCAGCATCTCGTATTGGCTGTGACGTAGCTGTGGCTTGCTGTCCGCGCATCTGTGCATCACGATGATTGGACGGCGAGGTTCTCAAGGCAAAATCGGCTTCTTAGCGGCGACCGAAGTTGGCGCTGCACAAGCGTTATTCTGAGCAAAGATATTCACAACATGATTAGAGACTCATTCAAATACTGTAAAGGTCATCAAAAAGCTGAGCTTTATACTGGCCGATAACCCTGTGTGATATGTCTATGAGATATTGACAAGCAAAGAATCAGAAAAGAACTGATCAAGAAACGGCTCCCCATAAACATCCTCCAGATCAAACAAATTATGCGAAACATTCTCCATCGGCGCATTATCCTCATCACTATTAATCGGATGTATAAACTTGGTCGCAACCTTGATCGTAGCGCTCGTCGCAGCATAAGTCCCCCCAGCCTTGCATAAACTCCCCCAGTCAATACCCGTCATGGCAGGATCAAGAAGCTCCCACATCATATCTGGCTCAAACTGAATAGTAGCGCTGCTAGACTCATCGTCTTGTGGAGACTGTCGCTTCTTCTTGACTTTGATATTGAGGGTTCGTAGAATCTCGACCTACAACGCTGTTAGTAACAGCGAGTCCTTGAGTTTTAGGAGACTCACCTTTTCAGCAATATGAGGCCATTTTCGCGCCAAGTGCTCTAAAAAGGTCTCGCAAATACCTAGATTCTCCTTCGCCTTTTCCGAAACCTTCCTATCCCTCGCAAACTGGAATATCCACAGTATCGAAACACATCCAGCAACAGCTTGTCCAACTAGAGGATCATTAACCTCAAACTGTCTATCCGCACACATCCTCACAAGTCTAGAAACCCACTCTGCATGGAACAAAGCTTGATCAACTGTATTCTGCAGAAAAGATCGTGGCTGGAAATTCCGACCTGCGCGGCGAAGAGCGACGAGTTGCACGAAGGGGTTGTTGAGGATGGCTTGGGTGGCGTGCATCATTACTTGGAATAATACCCAGGGCGCCCAGTATTCTCTGTTTTCGCTGAGTTCGGAGGGGGGTTGGTCTGGGAAGGGGGCGTTGCGGATGAGGTGGCGATGGGAGGTGATGTTTTCGAGCTCGTATAGCTTGACGGTGAGTTGGTTGTGTCTTGAGGTTGCTAGCCATGGATATTCGTTCGCTCCGTTGCGGATGTCGCGAAGGTAGGAAATGATACTGCCCCAAACGGAGATGTAGCCGAGACAAGTGGCGACAATCCCCACGTCTTGGACGTTTGCTTCGTATGCATCCGTCAAGTCAGCGCAATATGTCTTCATTCCATGCAGAGTCGTTGGTCTAGGTACGCTCTTGGGATAATTCGGTGCGTGGGCTACTTCGAAGAGTGTGTTGCAGTGAGGAGTAAAGGTGCTTTCTAGGATAGCGATGCTCCAGTGACATCTTGATATGGCATCATCAGACTGTCGTGAACCGCTGACCTTTGAATCTGAGAGCCGAAGTGACTCCAGCTTGGCTGCCATGCCTATCATCATCCAAGCCCGGGAAGATTTGCCAGCTGACCTTCCTTAGCGACGAGTAAGTAGCATGAGAATTAACGTACCAATATGATCACACAAAGCAAGTAGACACAAAGCCTGCATAACCTCCAGCTGCACAAGCCCTTCGGCCGCCAAATCAACAACTATACTCCTCGCTGACGTGGTGTAGTACTCAATAGCCTTCCCTTCCAATCCATAGTAGAAGTTATGACTGGTATAATGCAGCGACAACCCTAGGAAGCTCCACCGGAGGTACTGAGGTAAAGTCCTGATCTTAAGCTGGAGACGTTTTGGATCGAAGAGTGGAAGCGGTTGGAAGTAGATCTTCTCACGGTAGGCGTTCACAAAGTCTGTTAATAGGTCTGATGGGGGTTCGGGGTTTGCTGGTGACCTATCCTTGTCAGTGAGTCAACATGGTTCCGAAAATGCGTCGTACCATGAGGAGGTTTCGGAGAGCATGGCTGTTATCGGAGGTAATTGCGGATGTATACGGGGCGAATTTACATGCCGATTCCAGGTATTGACATCTTGGCTTTCATGTCTGTTCACAAAGCCTTGACTTCAATACAATTAGCTAGGACAGTAACTCGGTCCAGGAACTTACTCTAGCTCATGACTCGATGCAGTCGGAGATATACTAGCATGCTGCGCTTTAAGAGGTCTGCTTTTCTACATCAGCTCTCTCGGTCATCGTAGCCCGCGCGTAGTGACTAACAAGGTCCGAGCGAAGGATCTCCGACTACTGCTGACATGATTCCTAGGCAGATAAGTACACGTCTGATTCGCCATTCGACAATGCGAACATCCCGGTTTCTCAGCCGGACATTTGATCTTCTTCTCCCTATCCCCATCATCAGTATATCATATCTATCACGACTGATAACGTACCGACAGCGCTCACAAGAGCGCCTTACACGCGGTTCTCCTGTTGTCCTCGGCATTAGTGATTCCTTAATCGGAAATCGCTACAAGCAAGTATTGGTGAAGGTTCGGAATTCCGGTCAGCTCAGTTTCCTGGGGTAGATCTTGAGTTCAAAGTCCGGGCGCAGGCTAAAAGTGATGGAGGAGAAAAGCGTCGGCCGGCGTCATGAAGATCGGAGATGGAAACCCCCACAATCTGTCATCGAGAGTGGGTGTGATTCGTCGGTCGGAAAATGTCAGAGAGATAAGATGGCCGAATTGAGAATGTGGAGTATTTATGCCGTGTCACTTGATCGGGATGGGAACCGATAGAGACTAAGACCGGGTTTGCGAGCCGGTCAAATGATAAGATTGAGCAGAAGCCTCGATTTAATTAATCACGACTAGGATCGATTTCATGTATCAGCTAATATCTGTGACTTTGTCTGATGCTGTAGCCTTTTGAACGCCAGAACAATTCCCCCATCCTCACCACGCCGACGAGTCATTCTGATTCTTCACCCACGCCGCATAAGCCTCATCCTCAGGCCATCTCCTCGGCGCATTACAGTACTTGCAATCCGGATCATTCGAATAAACAGTCGTCGGTAGTGTTTTCTTTACTTCAGTGCAAACGCCATTTCGTTTGAATCCATCGCACTCCCATATTGTATATCTCACCAGTTTGAGAAACCGGCGGCAGTGCTTGCACAGCCACGTCTCTTCTCTTTCTCGACACATCTTGTGAGATATAAGTGTTGTTTATTTAAGACGGCAGTTTAAAATATTTTCAAGCTTTGCTGGTGTTGAAGGGGACGTTGGGAAAAGAGTTGGTAATTGAGAGTGATGAGAGCGGGAATTTATACTTATTGGCGAAATGTGATTCTGAGACTTCAGATGAAGGGTATCATCATCACTGTTTTTAAAGGCACTGAGGTAATTGCGTTCTTTGTCGCCACTTGACGAACTCACATGTTCACTGGCACGAAGCATCATTCGCATGTTGTTCACTGTTCACCAATTATGTGATTTCACTGGCGCCTACAAGGTTAAGCTTCAGGCTGTGAACACGGGACAAGAATGAGACTGTGAGACACGATATTTTTTCCGGAACACAAGCTTTTCCCCAGAAGGTTTCACGATGATATGTTCACGCACAAAATATGACTCTTCTTTGTGTCCTCGCCTCCTCTACCACAGCGGGATCAACGTCAATCAGGGACATCTGAGCATGAAGCCAGTACTGAGCATCACGGTTCCCCTCATGTAACACCTGATAGCGGTGTTATTAACGTAGCATGCTTCATGACCTACGATGCTGTACAATCTTGCATGAAGAACAATGTATACGAGACTGCCATGTTGGATGATCCAGCATACATCTCGGTTTTGTATCTTGGCATTTTCCTATGCATTTCATTTGGTTTGTCGTCACGAGACATCACGTATCAAGAATCGCGACCAACAAACTCTTCGCGGTGTGTAACTTCTTGCAACGCTGCGAAACGATGATCATATTCCCTACCAACTATTATTATGTATTTCAGGCACCTTCTTTACTCCTTTCTCACCTTTATTCTTCGATAACCTATGTCGCATTGCCCAACCCCATCCATCGTTCATCCACCCTCCCCTGCCTCATTACTCTGAGCCATGTACCAGTATTACATATAACCAGGGCAACGGCTGACGCGATACCGCTAGCTAATGTAATGTTTTATGACTGGTTAATCCTGAGCCTCATACGCCTCCAGCGTCTCATGCGCCTCCTGCGCCTCCTGGCCATCCATTCAGCCAGAGTTGCAATTGTTGCATCTCTTGTACGGGTCGACTCGGCATATGGTACCATAGGCTCCTCACTGCTCTCACTCTCCTCAATGCTCTCACTCTCCCCACTGCTCTCACTCTCCTCACTGCTCTCACTCTCCTCACTGCTCTGACTCCCCTCCTCCATCACACCATCCTCCTCCATCACATCATCCTCTTCGCTCTCAATATCCTCCTCGCTCTCACCATCAACCTCCATCTCGTCATCCACCTCCATCTCACCATCCTCCCCCATCTCAATATCCTCCTCTATCTCACCCTTCTCCTCCAGCTCCATCTCACTAATGTCACTGAGCTCACTGAGCTCACTGCTCTCACTATTCTCCTATATGCGAGCATCAGAATCAGTGTATATAGTCCCCTTTCGGTTCGGTCCAAGGAATGGGGAAGACCTAGAAGCCTCTGATGGCAAATCCTCTGGGCCTGCTCTCCCCTTCCCCTTATCCATCGCTGTAGGATATGAAGGCTGTTCGTCGCTTGTAGTAGGTGAATCGTCCGAGGCGGTTGGGTCGTCTGACATATTTCGTTGGGACAAATACTCGAGACCTTCCCAGATTATCTCGTCGGCTTTGGCCAGCGTACCAGGTAACTAGCCATTCGCGTCAACTTGGGCTGTCTGGGGCTGTGTCGTCATGCGATCGTCTTCGGGAATCCCTGTGTCCATTATTTGTTCCCTCAGCTTCTCTAACCTCTTCGTATAAAGCTGAAACTCTGCTCCCACTCGACTTTCATTCTCACGAAGGTTTATGATCTTTCGCTCCACCTTTATCTTTTGCTTGCGAAGACTGCAATGCCAGCAGGCGTCCGATCCGACGTAGGACCAGTATTTCTTGTAGGGCCGTATTCTGCGCTGGCATATGAAGCGATCCTTGAGATAGGGTATGTCGTAGCCCGTGTTCTTGCGTTTCTCATTCTCGGCCTTGGTCGTGTGCACTGGGGGCTTGCCGTTGCATACTTGGTGGGTCACGACGTGGATGATGACTCTGGAGTTGCAGTCTTCGCAGCGCTTCTCGTAGCTGGACTTTTGACACATCTTGATCGAGTACGGGGTGCAGATGTCGATGCTGTTGATGATGCGGGCGCCGAGCTGTGATAAGGATGTTGAGAATGGTTGGTGGGAGGAGGGAATGGCGGACAAGGTCCTTTCGTCGGCGTCGAGGCAGTGAAAGGTGTAATTATGGCGCGCTCGGTTAATGGTAATAATGTCGTTCGCGATGGCGACAGATATTTGATGGCGGTGGCAGAATTTGTACAGATGACGATGATGTAATTATTTGATGTACGGATCAGAATGCAGATGCAGAGAGATTGTTGGTTTAACTGGAGGGTGATGGAAGTCGCAGTGGGTGAGAGGGGTTGACTGTCAAGGAAGGTGAATAATTCAGGTGCCGAGAAGACTTTGGCTGCCTGGAGTTTAAAATACCCGACCGCCCGACGAGTCTAGGTTTGGGTGTCATTATGCGCATTATCAACTCGTTGATCAGGTATAAGTACGGTAAATTGGACTATGAACAATAAAAGTAGGTCGTAGGTATCATGCAATCTCGTCTCCAACATCACTCATAAGAAACCCCCATCCCATCTCATCACCACGAACCCCTTACTCTCGGTGCGTAGTGCCAGCATGCTCCTCCTTATGATGTCCCATTCCACCATCAGTAACACCCGACGGCCTAGCAAGAGTCTCATCATCACTCGACGCCGCAGGCACAGCAGTCTCAATATCCGTACCAGCCTGCTTCCTAATCCTCGACATCTCTTCGGGAGGGGGAGGAACCCACTTGGCACTCTTGATAGGGTTCACCTTTTCAAGATACATGGTATCAATCTCCTCCAGCGTACGGCCTTGTCCTTCAATGACGAAGAAGTAGACGAGCAGGCCGCCAAGAACGTTACATCCCGCAAAGACGTATCCGTAGCGGAAGTCAATGTCTTTGGTGATGAAAGGCGTGAAGAAGGCGAGGAGGAAGTTCCAGAGCCAATTACTAGCGGTGGAGAGAGCCATGCCCTTGGCACGATATCGCGAAGGGAAGATCTCAGCCATGATGGTCCAGATCATGGGACCCCAAGTCGTAGCGAAGCCCAGAATGAAAAGACAAGCAAAGACAATCATAGCAATACCCGCACCCTGCGTCTTGGTTGGATCAGCGCGATCAAGCGAGAAATGGCCGACAGACGCGAAAATAAGGAAACAGATAAACATCCAAGTACTTCCCGCAATAAGCGACTTGCGGCGACCGTAGTGTTCAACGATATACAATCCAATAAACGTAACCAGGAAGTTAATCGTGTTCAGAATGATCTGCGTCTTGTAGCTGTTGATAGACACAGACTGGAAGATGGTAGTGCCGTAGTAAAAGAAGTAATTCGCACCAGTGAGCTGCTGAAACATCTGAAGCGACATTCCGATAAAAATACGATAAGCCATGCGGGGCGCCTTAAACATGCCGACGAATTCTTGAACGGGGTTCTGCTTGATGTGACTCTCGGCGCGGAGCTTGGACTCGATCTCTTCCATTTGAGTATGGATCGCCCAGTGATTTGGCGTCGCGCCGTAGACTTTGCAGAGCGTTTCACGCGCACGATCGACGTTGCCGTTTCGGTAGTCGAAACGGGGCGTGTCGGGCAGAAACAGAATTCCAATGCCGAGAACGAGAGTGAAGACCCAGCCGACGCCGATGACGATGCGCCAGGATGCTGAACTGTCGGGATGGTGCGTTACAGTGCCGTAGTTGAAGCACGCAGCCAAGAAAATACCCATCGTCTAAGCAAGCAAGCGTCAGTGCAATCCTTGAAAACTTCTCCACAGATCGTCGGGACATAAAAAACTTGGCATGCCAAGAATTGTGTCACTTACAATGAAGAGCTGATAGCAGCAAACCATTGCACCTCGAATCCACGGCGGTGCAGTCTCGCCCTGGAACATAGGAACGAGCAGCGAGAGGGCGCCGACTCCGAGACCAGCGACCCATCGGCCCATCATGATCTGCACCCAATCCCTGTCCGAAGAAATCTGGATGATGAAGCCAATAGCAATCATCCACGTCCAGCCGGAGATACTATACTTTCTTCCAATGCGGTCTGCCACAGGCGCTGCGATGAGTGCGCCCAAGAGCGTTCCGATGGAGAGAAGTCCGACAATGAGGCCTGAGCGGACGGTGCTGAATGCTTTTTCTCCCTTGCTGTTCGTCTGGGCGAAACGGTCGAGAAAGTCTGGCATCTCGAGGAAGCCTGAGATTTGACCTGTGTCATAACCGAAGCTGTTCCCATTAGCCACAGCGATTCGAAGTAAATTAGGACGAGAACTTACAGCAGACCGCCCATAGAGACAAAGGTGGCTAGAAGCAAGGATCGGGGCGTGATGCGAGGTAAAGGCGAGTAATCGAGGCCAGCGAGTGATCTCCTCGCACCAGCCTCTTTTCCCTTTTCAGAGTTTGGGTTCTGGTCATCGAAATGAACAGTGAGGAAGGACGGCGCCATGATGGGCAGTCAGACTGTATCTCTACAGTGTATAGTAGGTATGTTGTAGTTCTAGTGATGATCCAAAGTCAATTGGCGATTGAGTTAGTCGACAAAATGGAGGGTGTCGAGGATTTAAATACACACTCATCAAGAATGACGTTATAAACCAAAAAGTGTGATACTTCGTGATGTCAGGCCTGAAAAACAGGCGTCCAATGAGCCGCACGCCGATGCCCATCCTGGCTTATCGTGGTCTCGAGACCACGAAATCGGTCCGTCCCATTTTTTCGCTTCTACCAATTCTGTGGGGTCTAACAAGGGGAATGCAGACAATGGGTCAATAATTGGATAATGGAGTAATGGGGTACCACCTCCACGGGGTTGTAAAGCTGGGGAAAGCCCGAGACATTGACCTCTGACAACCTCATGGCATCAAAGGAACGGCGTCTGTTTGGTATGACGATATGGCTTTGAGGAGGTTGTAGTGGCTGCAAAATTAACTGAAACGGCCTGTAATGCATTACTCCTAGTACTTTCTGATTGGGGGAAATGTCCCCGTGATGGCGGCTTGGATGTCAGTTTTTGGTTGGAAGCGTTAGTGCCCTGAGTGCCACTAACCCCTGTTCAGTACTATTCTGGATTTGGTTGACCTTCAAAACATGACGACACCCGAGGGATCCGGAGAGACCATGACATTTGCTTCAATGAGCATCAGTTCATGACATTCTCATGTCGAGATTGACTCTGGCTCAAAGTCAATCGACTTGAATGACAACACATCTCTACTCTCAGATCTCGCCGTTAAACTTCTCTGTGAGACAGTAGATTATCGCCCAGCCGTCAAAATCTCTTGTCTAACCTGCCAAGCCCCGTTTGCCGATCTCCCATACAAATCTTGGCAATGACGCCAATCCCAATGCCCGACGATCTCATCCATTCTCTCCGTAGAATCTCCAGGTGCCACGACACTTCCAAGAACTTCTGGATTCTGTACCTTGACTATTACCCGCTCTTCGTCTCCGAACGGCCCTGCCTCGGCCGAAAGCACTTTTATCTTTCTTATTTCTCCATACCCCGTGTTCCCCCATTCTCCACGGTCACTCATTGTAACTGTAACTGTGGTGTTTGACTGTCATGGGACGTGGGATGCATGTATCCTTCAGCCGCGTCCGGATGTCCGGTATTCCCAGCGCCACTGCGTCATAGGCAAATTCTTACTGTTAAGGATTTCTAACCAACTTCCCCAGAAAACCAGTTTTTATGCTGGTAATTTACCCAAAGCGTAACTTAATTCCACGTGCCTCCCCAACCCACAGTTCGTTTATCTAAGCAAACGTTTGCATTCAATTTCCCACGAGTCAACAACGCATTGTTCTGGTAGACATACCGTATCATGTCATTGTCGGGGAATTTAATCTGCTAGCGCGGTGGTATGCCGCTTTTCTTACCCTACACAAATTCCTCTTCGTGTTCGCATCGTGGTGTACCTGAATGCCGAGCCATCCGTAGGGCTGTCAGTTTTTTTTAAAGAGTTAAGCAATGAAATCTTTGATGCTGTATCACTTGACGATCTGCATTTTTCATGGTATGATAAAAGGGCCGACAACGACGCGTAACATCGAAAGTCGATGGTCGGCTTCACGATACCGCGAGAATGGGAATGTTATTGGAGCGGCTGGTAGCCCATGGGGCCCCATGGTCGGGAATATACGGTTATTGAATTTTGTATTTGGGACAAGCTTATCTTGTGCTTTTTGACAGTGCCGAGGTAAGTTACCGGGTTGTTCGGTGATTAGGTAAAAGGCGATGATGCTGGACGTGCCTATCACGATATGGTGAATTGAAGTAGGATTTTGACAGCAAATCTGCCCAGCTTGGAGCATAAACAATACCACATGACCTTATTTGATTGCGCTCTTATTGCACCTTGTTTAATCCCAATTGTTCTGAACCAGACACGCTGGACTTGCGAGGCGTTCGTGACATTCTCGCCCTGTCGGGGCATCATGACCTCGATACGTTGAGGCTATGCACATATTACCTTCCAAGACCTGAAGCTGATTGGGATGTTTCGGTGTGTTGCCTTGATATGTCTTGTTGAGATGTCATAAGCTTCAGCTATCAATCAACTGGCAGAAAGTGTGCTGAGCGAGTGAAGTAGAGATACCATGTCTCGAATACTATAATTCTCTCCACTTAACACATATATAAATCACCGAAATATTAGTCATTGCACCATTCCCAAGCCTATCAAAAGACCAAGTTAAGCATTAATTTATTCAATATACCCTTATCTATTTATCTCCATAAGCCTATCAATGTCCCTTAAAATCACTTCTTCTGATCCTTCAACTCCCCACGCTCTCTGACGACCCTCGCAATCTCATCGCCAACTTCCGTTCCCAACCCTTCAAAACCTTTAATGACACCCTCCCTATCCCCGTGTCCCATCTCCTGACTCATCTTAAACTTGCCCTCCAACTTGGTAACCTCAATCTCAATGCCAATAATATTCCTCTTCAACAACTCAACATACTTCTCCGGCGCATCAGACACCTTCCACTGACTCTCAGCCGTATACCCCATCGCACCCCTCTCATTATGATCCGTAAGATCATTAACTGCTTTTCCCAAAAACGAAGACGTCTCTTCATTGTTCTCATAGTAAATCCTCGCCTTTCCATAAACCTGTGCCGCAGCGTAATTCCACGTCGGCACCACTTTTCCATTCGCTGGTTTTGTCTCGGTGTAGAATTTGGGGGTTACATAATGATGAGCCGGCTTTGTAAAGATTACTAGGACTTCGTCTTCGAGATAGCTTTTTAGAGAGGGGTTGGAGGTGCAGTGTTCGATCATGGCTTTGCTTTGGGGGTTTTGACGAGCCAAGTGCCCGCGGAGACGACCGAGTTCTGTTTCGCTGGATTCATCTTTTATATCGAGAAGAAAGGGGATGTGACTGCTTTGGAGGAAGGAGTGGGTTTGGGATTTTATGCCGGTTGTGAGCATTCCGAGGGGGTTTTCGTGGATGAGACGGCGAAGGATGCGGAGGTCTGCTTCGGCATGGGCGGCGCGGATATACATGGTTGGTGTGTTGGGTATGTCTCGTAGTGTTTTTTTGTGAAATGGAGATATTGAAGTCTTTATGCCAGTGTAGAATGAACGGATATCGCAAGTAATAAAGGTTTGGCGGAGGAGGCGGGCCGCCAGTATGAGAGGGCGTCGTTCACATCGACCGGGCCGGTCTGGATCGGCGAATCACAGGTACAGTCATTCTAAGCAAGGTCTAGAGCGAATTGGTGCCGAGGGGTTTGTCATTGGTCATTCACCTAGCGTTATCGGACCTGCTTCCGAAGCCTGAACACGAGCTTCATCAATTGAGTCTCATTATCTCGGTGTTGAATACCGAACAGGGTTGAGAGGCATGTTTGACAATTAATCTGTTAATTCGCTTATCTATCTCATTGCCATATCGTGAGCCATCAGACGCCAAATTCACTAATCCATGACTCATTATCGAGTCTTTTGCATCTATAAACTCTTAACCATGATGTGGTCAGTTTGAACAATAGACCCAATGGTAAAATCATGATCCCCAACCTGCTTGTAACCCCATTTCTCATACGCCCTTATCGCCCTCGGATTCTCCTCCCAAACACCAAGCCACAAATTCTTGAACCCCTGCTCCTTCGCCATGCTCTCAATGGCCTTCTCCAAAGCCTTTCCAACACCAGCGCCATGAGAATTAGGATGTACGTAAATCCTCTGTAGCTCAACGGTCTTTTCCATGTTTTCTACACAGGGCTCACTGCTTCCGCGGGTGAGATATGCGAAGCCGAGGAAATCATCGTCGGAATTCGTAGCGATGATAACGTCTTTGTTGGGGTCATTGAGGTCGTTGACGATTGAGGTTTCTGTGTAGGATTCTTCAAGGAAGGCACTGAGTTCGTGGGGTTCAACGGAGTGCCCGAATGTTATTGTGAATACATGCGCGCCTAGCTCCGCGATGCGAGCCGCATCAGTGAGTCTTGCAGGCTTGATGATGACTTCTTTGTGAGACTCGGCAGTCATGATGAGGTGATGTGGTGCAACGCAGCTAAGGATACCGATTGAGTAATAAATACTGTGTAGCCGGGGTAGATATTGGAGGAGTTGGCGGTGAGTGGAGCTGCAGCTTTCGCATCTCAAAAATTAAGCTTGGCTGGTCGGCTTAAAATACTTAAACAGTTCCAAAAAGGAAACTTAGATAAACTCCCCGAGTCAATTTCCTAAAAGCCATGCAGATCTGAACGAGTGGCTTCTGGAAAGATCTCGCCACAGGTCTCGGCCCTGCTTCCGACGATGACTAGCGCGCGCCCTTGATGTCAAAATCGATGGACCTCGCCCTTTAGATTGACCATTTCCGGGACCGGATATGCACAGTCATGACACCAGACTGGGTAAATTTCTGCATTGAGGTTGTTTCCTATGGAGTTTGCTCTCATCCTGTATCGATGCATTTTGCTCGGAGGGCGCGCAGAATTACAACCATTTGTTCTATACTCGAACCTGGGAATGCCCATCTTTCGCAGATCCTTATTCCCTTGTCTTGTAGTTGGTTGAGATCCGGAACTCTGAGGGCATCTAATCTTGAGAAGGCTGCGAATGAGAGGAGTAACACTACTGCCATGGTCCTGGAACTGTTAATAATTGTTATTGTACTCTTGTTATAGACATACCCGTGTAAGAGATTCTCCAAAGATGCAGTCGGCGCGTGCACTGCAAATTCAACCGCATTGAGGTATCTACGGCAGTGGACCAGACATTGTCTCGCATTCTCGAGCGTGGCGGGGTTCGGCTGTGTACCTGGTGCAAGTGCACAAACCTGATACAGGAAGGGCCTGTAGATAATATCCCCTGTGGTGTGATATCGTATAGTAACCATGGTATCGTCAATGCCTATCGGTGGAATCTCAAGGTTTGGACGGATACTGTGAGGCAGGAGATGATACCATGCACCCAGCTGACGATTCAACTCGTGAGCTAGATTTGGGAGACTAGACTGTGTTTCTTCAGAGTTATCGGCTTGGTTGTCGCCCATACCTGGCTCGGCTTCTGCGTAGAGGACGTAGTGAATGCGATTTAAGAGGCGACGGGACGAGAGATCGGCGAGCCAGCGGTGCATGTAAGGTTCGGAGGGACCATCAGACCACGGGTAGGGGAGTTTATCGACGATCTTTTCGATGCCACTGCGAGGCAGATGATGCTCTGCTAGAATATCGCTGAAGATAGTTAGAGAAGACCTTGACAACATGAATCCGATGACTCACCATTCGAGCACGAGAATGGCCCAAAAGACTCGCAGAATTGACTGGTCCTGCGAACCATCTCGCAACAACTTCTCAGATCTAAAACGTCAGCACGCCTCTCAATCCCACTAAAGCTATACACACCTTATCCAATAATGCTGCACATCAGTCGACGCCATATGCACCAACCTCCAGGCAAGCAAAGGCCTCGACAAATAACTATAATACAGCGCAGCGAGATACAACGCCTGCGGTAAAAGCGGATCACCACCAAACGAGCACAACGACTCCGTGAGTAATAGTCTCACAGCGGGTGCGAAGAACTTTACTCCAGGGCTCCAATTCGCATCCATACGATTTGGCGTCTCGGCTGCGACGGAACCTAGGGCGAGAACAACGAGGACCAGGGAGGAGGGGAGATCAGGTCGTGGGCCGTGGTCAACGGTTCTGTCGTATAGATCGTAGAAAGATCGTTGGTCAAGAATGGGATGGAAGCGATGAACGAGCTGAAAGTAATTTCTGACGAGATGGTCTGTTTCGTTGTTTGATAATGTTGGTAGGTCGATTTGACTTGCTGGAACAGCGTTTAATCTCAATCCTTCAGGGACCGGTCTTCTCAACTCAATATGGAGAAACAGATCTGAAGGATAATGGCCAAGCAGTGCTTTAGCAGGCGCAGATCTGAGCAGGTTTCCTGTTGTAGATGAGTGAGAAAGTGGAATGTCCATCGTCGTGTTGAAGACATTGTTATTGGCGAATTGCGACAGCGATGTTTGTGTCCCAGGTCCTGTTGAATGCACAGACGAAGCAGGTACTATTCCATCTTCAGGGCTGATCGGTTCGTTGTGTCGTGTTACAGGATATGGTGCATAGGGCGTTGAGACCGGATAAGGAGTTGACGCTGGGAACGGTGTTGAGATGGGACTCCGATCCCGTTGACGAGCTATAGCGGACTGAAAGGTTGATTCAAGAGATTCAAGACGATCGAAGATTTCATCAACGCGATCAACAGGGATTGCAATGCGCCTAACTAGGTCAGTCTCACAGCATAGATTATGAAGGTGAAGCTCACTTTGACTCATTTCCTTCATCGCGATACTCGCACTCGGAGTTGTTCGCCTCTTCGCAGAGGGTACAAACAGGCTGTCTGCCATCACATTTCCTCTTCCTGCGTCAATTAGCACCCTAACAGTATAGCACTTGTTTAGCAGGCATTGACACACCTCTTTCTGCAGTAATTGCAGGCTTTGGCGGCTCGCTTCCGCTTCGCAGATTCCATGCCTGCTTGTTTTGTGTGTCACACTGGGAAATCTTTGCCGCGGGGCGGATGTCAGGCGGAGTCGGCGGCTGGTCCTCCGCCTTTTGTCGGGGGCGGAAGAACTGCGCGCCGTATTTGTCGAGGCTCCCGTCGAAATGCGTGGATACTGTTATCGATAAGCTTGTGGAAAAGCCTTTGTCCGGGCATGAAACCCAGCTACCCTGAGCTTGTTCATTCAGATATCCCATCAACCGATCAAAATAACACATGTGCCATTGCTTACGAGTCGATGATGTGGCAGAATTTATCCTCAGTTTGTAAATTAATTCAAGTTCTACTTATTGCTGAGAAACAATACGGTTTACTTGCGCAATGATCGATATCTAATGATTGATGTTACATGTTCATCAAATTCATTATTATTTCGGACCTTTATTCGTCTTCAAGCTCAAAGTCCGCAGTTTATCTACCACAGTAACCCAGAACTAGGAATCTTATGAGAAAATGTCATTTTGATCAATCGTATCAGAGAAATTGGCTCATGATAACATTTGTTACCGTGCTAATATAATGGGGACCTCCGCATTTCACCATCTAAGGCGCTGATGACGAAGTGGATAACGCGTAATCCCGGGGATTTGACAAGCTAGCACGCCATCCCGAATTCCCATTGATCTACCCAAATTGCGAAGAAGACGGACCTGATCCCATGATTTCGAGTCTGAAAGCAATCAACTGCTCGGCCTGTCGGAAAGACGAGACATGGCGAAATTGTAAGCGTTGGTCACCTAATACGAAAGGACATTCATAACCGAGCATAGGGAGGACTTGTCCGAATCAAATGCTTGCGATAACCGATATCTCGGAGCTCAAAGAAGTTCCTTGATGTCCGATCATCCAATGAGAAGAGTAATGGAACGAGATCCGAGTGACTCCGAGTTCCGAATCGGTCGTCGACCGATGATGCGGGTGAAACAACGTTATCGCATGCCCAGCTCCGGTCTCACTATCCAATGGATTCACAAGCTAAAGTGACACCATCGACCATGGTGAAAGCGCAAGACCAACGGAATGACTCACTAGGGTTGCTGTGTACCTGTTTCTGCGGGGTCAGCGATGCCAATCGCGATGTCGTAAGTGAAATGGCGGATTGTGCGATCTGATAACGCCTGGTGGGGACTAATGGTATCATATATAAGGAAAGCATAGAAGCCCAGACAAAGGAACTTTCTCTTCACTAAAAACAAGACTGCTTTGTTAAGATACAAATAACATAGCTCAATATGTCGACTACTGCTACTATAACCCAACAGGCCGATCGCATCGTGCCGCTCAATGTCGAGGCCAACAAGTACCCAGAACCTCTTAAGCCTTCCGGAGCTCTCGACAAGTTCACATTTGAAGAGTCAACCCCCGTCATTGGACGCGAATATCCCAAAGTCAATCTTGTCGACGACATCATCAACGCCCCAAACGCAGATGAACTAATCCGCGATCTCGCCATCACCAGTACGTTACCTCCCCAACCCCCAAGCTCATATCTAACAGCTTCAGTCTCTCAACGCGGCGTCGTCTTCTTCCGCGCACAAGACAACCTCACAGATGAACAGCATAAACAACTCGTCCACCGTCTCGGCCAACTAACCAACAAGCCCAAGGACTCAACCCTCCACATCCACCCACTTCTCAACAGCACCAATGAGTTCGGCGTAGACGACAATGAAATCAGCGTTATTTCATCAAACGTTGAGTTCTTCCAGGATAGAATCAAGGATCGTGACGATCGAAAGCAAGGCGCTGCGAGCTGGCACAGCGATATCCAATTCGAGCAGTATCCCGCTGATTACACAAGTCTGCGACTCACAAAACTCCCAGCCGGGGGTGGCGATACCCTCTGGGCTTCAGGATACGAGCTATATGATCGATTTAGCGATCCTTACAGAAAGTTCTTTGAGGGCTTGACTGCTACATTTTCTGGCGAGGGGTTCTTGAGGGCGCGAGATGCGAGACCGGATCATTACAAGGTCTACGAGGAACCGCGAGGAAATCCCGCCAATATCGGTGATGAGCTCAAGGCCATTCATCCCGTTGTTCGCACCAATCCCGTCACGGGATGGAAGTCTATCTTTGCGATTGGAAACTTTCCCAAGCGCATTAATGAGCTGAGCGAGCGTGAGAGCAGAGAGATCTTGGAGTCGCTGTATAAGAGAATTGAGCAGAACCATGATCTGCAGGTTCGCTTCCGATGGAGGAGTCCCAACGATATTGGTAAGCAGTCTAATTCAGATGGTGGTTGAGGGTTATGCTAATGATGTCTAGCGTTCTGGGATAATCGCAGTGCATTCCATAGCGCGACGAATGATTACGATGGTCTTGGTGAGCGCACGGGTCACAGGGCTGTCGGCATTGGCGAGAAGCCTTACCTTGATCCAAACAGCCTGTCAAGGACCGAGGCACTGAAGAGAGCTTAGGAATACTATTTAGAACTAGCACGCAATTGATCTCCGGAGCCTGTCGGAGCTTTTCCTGTCCTCGGATCGTTTACCCAACACCCTAACCACGTCCGCTCCAGTATCCGATTTGGGATTATGCTTGTAGAAGACATTTCTAGATTTGTGGTCAAATGAAGCGCTCAACCCGAGTTAGCCGGCTTGGCCTCAGGGAAGGCCTCTGACCATGTATCTCTGCCGTGTCTGCTCCGCAGGGAATTCACGGGACACGACTGCAGAGTAGTGGGCCGGACAAACAGCCAAGGGCGATCATGATGACCGAGAAAGTCGTAGAGCTGCATGGACCCGGGACTCTGCTCTTGGCTGTACGACGAATTCTCATATTGTAGATCATTCAATGTTCATTCATAAAATATTTTTGATAGAATCTACCATTTGGAGCCGCCTACGCCTACTTGCTTGTCTACACTCATCTAATCCTGTGTCCGGACATCCATTCCGCCCCCAATACCGTCTCCGGCAAATATGCAACTCGAGTCCAAATAGAGTTGGGTTTCCAGTCTAAACTCCGAGCCCGCATGATCCTTGTCACGGCCGGTCCATCCGGTTCCCCTTCCAGCTGGATTTACGAGACGCTACTAAAGATCTGCGGTAGATTTAGGGAACTGAAATAGGTACTCCTCATAAGGAATGTATTCTCGTGGTTCCACTTACTTGTGGATCGATTTCTTCAATGTCTGGTAACCACCGCAGAATTACGGATGAGTGGTTTCCTGCCTTGACAATGTGATAGGTGTGCAGGGTTCTAAATAGCCGACGATACTCGAAGTCCCGGCCTTTAGATGCACAGCCAAGAGCCTACACAGCAATTCAATACGAGTCATGGCAGCCACTCCAGGGCCGCGGGGCATTTAATTGGGGGCCTATTATGCAGTGAGTGTGTAGTGAAGTCTAGATCTGCTCTTAGCTCTGAGCCTGCTTCAATTCTCAATCTTGCACTGGACCTACGAGCCTGACATTGAACCAATCCTCAGACAGTATCTTCCATTAACGCCGAGTTAAGTGATCTAGACCGTAACTAAACTACCGACCGTACTGAGTTTCTCTTAGTTACTTTGACAACTCTGGAACTTTTGCTTGGGGGCCGCATCAATCCGGAAGTCACAAAGCTACGTGTATGGATACCCTGGTATCGAATAGACGCTTGAGTACCCTTATGCTTGCATTCAAGCGACGTTGATATTTTGTATCACAGCATGTCAAATCCACAGTACCGAAGAGGAAGTGGCCGTACTTCAACTACGTACCGTCAGATCGACTGCCAGGTATAAGTAGGAGGTTTCTTCTCTTTATATTACCCCTCTTCATCCTCATCCAACACCATTTGATTCTAAACAAATCTGCCAAACTCCTTGCTCAATATGCTGTTCAACGCCTTTACCACCACTGCTATCGCAGTCTGCTCTCTTGTCGCCGCTCCTGCTCTGGCCAACCCTATCGACACCCTTCCGGCAGGTCTTGACTCTCATCTAGAGAGCCGAGCTAGTGACATCACGGTCAAGTTTTGGACGACCACTACATGCAGGACCTCACGCTCCAGAAAGGGCTACAACAGTGGATATTGCATCAAAGACCTGGCCTCAAAGGACCATGCTGTTAGCATGCAGGAGAGAAAGAAGACTAGCTGCCACAGTATGCTGCACCCCATTCTTAGTCGATAATGCCTGTGCTTACAAGTTGTTTCTTTAGTGATCAGATACAGGGAGGGAAACTGCCAGGGCTATTCCGAGAAGGGTCTTAATCTCAATGATTGCTTCAACATTGGAGATGATTGGAAGTCTATGAAGTTCCAGTGTTAGAGTAAATAAGTCATACTCTTTTAGACGACATGAAGTTATTTTTTTAGCTCAGACTCTCCTCAATATCAGGAAGCGAAAGGGACACAAATGCTCACTATATGGCGTGTCTTTTTAGCTCAAGTTAATAATACTCTCTCGTTCTCATCATTCATCCCAAGTTTAATCGGCAGCGTCAATAGTTAACTGCCCCTATCTTCCTCCTCCTCGCCATTCTCAAGTCTTCTCACTTCTAAGCGTTGTCACCTATCAACGGAGAGGCCAATGCCAGGGCTACAAACTCGGATATCGTATCTCGAGACTTGCCAGGCCGTTCCCCACTTACCCAGAACGCGGCTATGTAGATTCCAAATACAAACACCAACGCCACGTGGATAAAAAAAGCTGTGATGGCGAAGTATACTGCTGTGCTTTGACGGCCATAACCCCACGCATACCTATAGACTTCCCAGTCGATAGAGACTGGCTCATCGACGTCAGTTGCCTCAAATATTTCCGATCCAGGGTTGCCGTTTTCCTCGGGATGCGGCTCCAAGAATTCTTCTATTCCCTGTGATGAGCCGTTAGGGAGGTTCTTGGTAATCAAGCGTATCTTTGGACTAATAGCGTTACGAGACATACTATCAACTATAGCGAGGGACAGTATAGCAGCTACAGTCTTGGAGATCTCGTTTATATATGATTCAACCTTTGACTTATCAGTCGTAAAATTTCCCAACTTTCGACCAGTTGCTGTATTGAATGATGGAACAAAGTGATTGGGAATAAAGTCGTCGTCATCCTCATCGTGGTCGTCGTCAGTTTTAATAAAGACATCCATTAGATTCTCAATCTTTGTGACGTCTCTGGTTCCGTTCTTGACGTTATAATGATAAATTGTCATGAGATTGAGTGATTCAGCCCAAGATGTATCAATCACGACGTGTGGTGAGGTGAGCCCTCCAGGAGGACCAGACGTGTTTTTGGGATCCCAATAACGCCTCAGTGACATTAGGTCTGCGAAGTTACTGTGGATTGTGTTATCCATCGTGGGATCGTATTCAAGAGATACATCCACCCAGCGCGCATCAATCATGCATGGAAGGATGATGCTGTCGAGTTTTGCTTTATCCCCTTGAAAGTAATATGCGGGGACCGTTGCAACTGCAGCCAGAGATAGGCTGGGATCGTCAAACGAAGATGAAGCGTCGACCCATCTCAGAGTAGGGACGTGAAGTGTGGATTCTGTGTGATGCCAATCCTTTCCTTCAGCGATTCGGCTCCTCATTCGTTGGTAGTGGTCGGTGTCCTCTTTGTCAACAAGTTGACTGAAGTTTCTGAGATTGTTTGCCTTGAATATTGGATCATGTATCTTCTTGGTGGCATTGATCCAAGAGAAGGGGGAACACTGAACCTGTACCAGTGGTGCACGAATATCCTGGACTTTTGGCCGAAATTGTGGGCGCTCTATATTGTTTACCTTGCCCACTTTCTGTTATAGGATATGGTTCCAGAGCAGACCCGCTATCATCGCGATTAAACTATGGGAAGTTGTGGCGACAGCAAGACTCTCGCTTTTTGCGATATACTCGTTGAAATCTAGGGTTGAGCTGATCTTCCGGTACGACTTTGAAACTGGTAGTTTGATCTGGGTCTCGAGATCGATGCCATCGGTTTGATATGCTCTAAGTATGGAAAGAAGGGTGCTGTAACCTCCTCCAGGACATTGATCCCACCCAGGATCACTCGCACACTTGCCACGCGGCGTCAAGTATGACGGAAACACTCGACTCGAATTTCCAGTGATGAGGGTTGTGAAATTCTGGGCATTGAAGGCGTCGTGAACCTTCCACCAATCAAGTGTCGGAGTGAGCAAAATAGCGGGCGATGGAGCAATAACGTTGGCATAAATAGCGGCCATCGCAAGACCTATAGCGAAGAGAAAGTTTTGGTGATGGGCGGGTTTGTGTAAGGCACCCCAAAGCCCTTTCGACCAGAGTCAAGGGACTGAGCCAAACCGATATACCCCATCCAGGACGCC
The DNA here is from genome assembly GCA_013186925.1 of Fusarium succisae. Classification (NCBI taxonomy): domain Eukaryota; kingdom Fungi; phylum Ascomycota; class Sordariomycetes; order Hypocreales; family Nectriaceae; genus Fusarium; species Fusarium succisae. Next base: position 19,319 of record JAAOAW010000273.1, on the reverse strand, counting down.
AAAAGACACACCCTGGCCTCGAAGCATATGCCTTATAATATGGAATGCCATGGCAGTCAGAGATGCTTGGATGAGGGCTTCATGGATGTTGGCGGCAAACTGGAGAGCTGATGTGTTTGACTCGGCCTTGATCTCCATTCCGAGTAGATCAAGCTTCGCGGTCTGGTCAAACCAATATATCTCGCGAAGTCTGAACTGGACAATAACGATAGTAATAGCGATGGCTAGAATGTGAACTGATACTGATAGAATTTGCAGTTTGTTCTGGTATGGTATCGCAAATCTTCTGGGCTTGGAGATGGAATTGACGAGATTTTCTCTTGACAAAGACGAACCTGTCAGAAGCGTGTTCAAGAGTATACTGTCCGATGAATTGTTGATGGGAGATATGAGAGGGTAATTCGGCACGGAAAGTAGGCGGTCGGTCGCCTTGACCGGCGTGTGGCTTTCTATGCCGACCATCTTAATGAGACTCTTTGAAAATGTGAAGAGTGTCACTGGCGTTGAGTGCTGTCTTGGTTTTCCCAGACGAGGAAAGAGATCATAGCGAGTGAAAGATTAAAGCTAAGATGGAAACAGACTGGATGCTCTACTTTAAGAGAGTGGTACCTTATTTAAGAGCAGAAATTACCAGAGCCTTGCGAGATCTTTACAGGGTAAACTCTGCCAAGAGCTGCTGAATCTCAGCTGGAATAAAAATAGCAGACTGTCGTTCTAACCGTAAGCCTGGATGACGGGCCGTGGGGTTACACAGGAAGAATGGTCTTCATAACACTCTGACCAACATCGGAGGGGCCGGAGACACCCAAGAACCAGAATGTCAGTCCCTTCTGGGCTGAAGAGTAGGGTCTTGGAATCCTGGCTTTGTGCTACATTAACTACCCAATGAAGTCTTTTGCAGCAGTTAGCCCCCAACTCACAGCATGCACCTCACTGCGGATTTAACATGGGGGTTGAAAATAGCTATTACCTGCTGGCATATCAACAATTGGGCTACTGTGCCCGGGGCTGTACCTTATGTGTCAGCCTGCATATTGATATGGCGTACCCGCGGAGCCTCGTTAACCAGGCTGCCCGAATTCTCTCACTTTAATATCTCAGTAAAGATATCAACTAAGAGCTCAATGCCGGAGGTTCTAGCAGTAGTCAATTCATATCTTTATCAGGCAACATAGTCATAATTTGAAATGGAGATTTGGGTAGAAAGTTCACGACTTGCTATCACTTTGAAAGCTATGCCAAGTAAATGTCTGACCTAGCAGGCTTAGCTGACGCCGACCCGTTTCATCATCGACGCCATCGCGCTTAGAATAGCATGATGGGCGGCTAAAAAGAGATTCCCCATGCCATCCTAGCTGTAGTTGTCTTGAAGAACCCGCGATAACTTCTCCATATCATCTGGCTAGCCGTAGCCACCTCGTTCCTAGTCGTATGAGAGATCCAAAGCGGGTATATGCGCCGGAACCAAAGCTTCTCGGCAGCACGGAATAATTCTCGGGAAGTTTTGACACATCTGCATGAAATTGCCGCACCCGCAATAATTATTTCCCTTTACTGGCCGGATTTTGGATGCCAAGATGTACGGGGCGTCGATATAGAGGGTATCATTGGTTGTCGACATCTTGTCGGTCCGTTTCTTCACCAGGTCAAGCAATTGACACGCAATGAGGCCTCTTCACATGTGGCTATGCACTATGATCAAATATGTCCCTTCATCTGTACATAAGATAGAATCAGAGCATATATAGCTACCAAGCCCAACTTGTAAGAATTTTTCTTAAGGCCCTGAAATAACCCTCAGCTACGAACATGATGCTTCCGTGCTGGAAGTTCTTCGGCTTCCTCGCAACAGCCAGACTTTGCGAACTTATAGAGTCAGAGTCTAGTATCACGACATGGTGGCACGAGAACTCAGTCGTCAACACCAATACTTCGGTAGCGGCTGATGAGGTCCGGCGTTCACGACGATACAACGTCTCTGTTTCCCTCGCAGGTGAAGATGACTTCCGTCCCTCCTTTGTCTACGAGTCGATCCCTCGTAATGGCAACGGCAAAATGTTTGATTCAGCTCAGCCTGGGAAAGAGTATGATTTTACGGACGGAGATGGAATTACCATTGAGGCGGACGAGGGGATCAATATGGCTTGGACGCAGTTCATCTACCGGGAGGATGTGGATGTTCGGATTGTTACCACCGACGGGTCTCCCATTGGGCCAGTTTCCAACGTCATCATTCGCCCTGTTGATCTTGGCTTCACAGTTGAAAGTCCAAAGTACAACACGATCTTGATTCGAGTCCCTTACCAAAAGTCCGGGGCTAGATTCTCTGTTGAGTTCAAGGATGATCTCTTCACGTACAGGTCTAGCGGCACTGACTATGTGAGCGATGGCGGTACCATTGTCAGTGAGGAGCCTAGGAATGGTCTCTTCCTTTTCGCCAGTCCGCCTCTTCCCAAAGATCTGATTCCCTCCAAGACATCCAACAATATACAGGTCGTCCGCCCAGGCAAGATGACGCAAGACACTCTCGGGTCCAAACCAACCGTGATATTCGAATCGGGCATCCATTGGATAGAAAAGGATGGTGTGTTGGGCAAGGACCATATCAAGTTGAGTCCGATGACTCACTACGTATATTTCGAGCCTGGTGCCTACGTCAAAGCAGCGCTGGAATACACAACAAAACACCCCACTTTCCATACGGTCGGGTATGGAGTGCTGTCGGGCGAGAACTATGTATACATGGCCAACACCATCAAGAACTACACCGCTGTGAAGGACGACCGGTTCAGTCTCCGTATGTTCTGGCACCAGTCTGCAATGAACAATCAGACATGGCACTGTGTTGGTCCAACGCTCAATTCGCCGCCATTCAACACCATGGATCTCTATCCAATGAAGAGTACTCCTCATGAGGAAGACAACAAAGTCAGCGCACATATACGCGATTACAAGCAAGTCGGAGCGTATTATTTCCAAACCGACGGAACTCAGATGTATAGGGGTTCAGTTCGCGATGTGTTCTGGCATGTCAATGACGATGCTATCAAATTATATCACTCAGGAGCTCAACTCCACGGCCTGACGATTTGGAAAGCTCGGAACAATGCCATCATCCAAATGGGTTGGAAACCGCGTAACGTCAGCGATGTATCGGTTTCTAAGCTTCGCATTATTCATAATCGGTGGATCAAGCCCGATGCGTATGTTCCATCTGCTATTTTGGGCGCATCGCCGTTTTACGGCGATCCAAAGGAGATTGATACTCAGCGGACCATGCAAGTCAAGATTGACGATGTTGTCTGTGAAGGCATTTGTGCAGCGCTCATGACGATTGCTCCGATGCAGAACTTGGACTTGGTGATCTCTAATGTGCATTTTGAGATGTTGCATAACGATACAGAGCTGAGACTTGGAAGAAGCGTCGTTGGTATAGATGCGGGAGAGGGTATGAATAATTATACTCCCGGGCAGGGAAACCTGACGCTAGGTATTCATGTTGAAAACTGGACTATTGGGGAGGTGGAGGTTGATAAGAAGAATGTTGGCGAAGATGGATTGGGCCAGCTAAAGATTAACCCCATGTTTGATGGGGATTGGAGCATTGAGTAATCCCTGTGACCTGAAATCAGCAATGCATACGCTGCAGAGCTGTGCCACTCTTGGGACATTAAACAGATCCCCTACCATAATAAGAAAATATAAGAACGGGATTACTACGACCTTTCTTCTAATCCAGTAAGTTCCCAACCTGCCCTTAGGCTATAGGAAGACTTCTAACGTTAAAAAAAGGTACTAAAAATACCTAGTCTAAGATCCTCTAAAGCTTTACTAAATTTACCTAAGGTTACCTAAGTTTACCTAAGGCTTTTTGTTACCTAGGATAGAGGTCCCAAGTTTTATTGCATCCCCTTACCCGCTCACATTCATGCAGGCAGATCTTCAATTTGCAACACTGACGCGGGGTAAAGTAGCGACTCGGGAATCTGAGTAATAGAAGTGGGCTTCCCCCTCCCACTTTCGAAATAGATAGATAATTCGGTTATCTCGGCGACACAAACCCCTCATCTAACGTCAAGTGTGTACAACGGCCCGGAAACACAACGGGAGATAACGGTCCAGAGCCAGCAAAAATGGGGCCTTTGTGCTATCGTGATAAATGCGGGGGAGTCGTTGGGTGGCGTATTAATCAAGGATGGGGACTGGTCAAGGGTGGGATGATGGTTCGTGATAACTACAACTAGTCCGAGTGGCTGACTTTAGAGGGGAGGGGACTAGTTGAGCTGACCTTTTCTGTTTCTCCCATTTGTTGTTGGTTGAATTTACAAACCCAATTCTGTATTCATCTGTATCAATTGACTTCTATTCCTTTCACTATTTGCATTGCTACAATGAAGGCTTCACAGGATGCTCTCCCATCACCGCCCTTATCCGACACCGATGAAAATGCCCCCAAAACGGCAGTCGAATCACTCGCAGCCCTGATAAAAACAACCTACAGAACCTCCGATATAAAATTCTACATCAATGGCCGACCAGTGACAGTGAAGAACCCCAATCCGGACTGGGTTCTCCTCGATTGGATCCGAGCTCAAGATTCCCTGAAAGGAACGAAATTAGGATGCGGAGAAGGAGGTTGTGGAGCGTGCACTGTTGTGCTCCAGACACTTGAAGCTGGACGCGTGAGACACCTTGCTGTGAATGCTTGCTTGTATCCGCTTGTTGGTGTTGATGGCAAGAGTCTCATCACTGTTGAGGGGCTGGGCACGGTTAAGAGGCCGCATCCGCTTCAGGAGAGGATTGCCAAGATGCAGTAAGTTGAATCAAGGTTTTGAGTGTAAACATGAGACTAACAGGGGTAGTGGCACGCAGTGCGGTTTCTGCACGCCGGGAATTGTCATGAGTTTGTATGCACTCATCAGAAACTCATACCGAGATGGCAAATTCTACTTGACCAACTCTGAAGTTGAACTACAGGGCCATCTTGATGGAAATCTGTGTAGATGCGTAAGCTACCCCCGGAGAACTATTTGTTCATCTGCTTACAGTGATTAGACCGGCTACAAGCCCATCTTCGAAGCAGCACGAACTTTCATCACAGAAGACCTCAACGGAACGATAGCCGAGATCAACGGCAAGGAGATAACGCCCGAGAAGACCACAGAAGACGACTATGCAACTGTTGCACGCGAAGCTAACAAGACGGGGTCATGTGGTCGTCCTGGTGGATGCTGTCGAGATAACCCTGATTCAAAAGGATGTGGCTCAACTGGTGTAGACGAATCGAACCCGAAGGAGATGGAGACACCAATAACAGCTCCAAGACCACAGGAAACACCGAGTACACCACCAAGATCACCAGAGAAGCCAGCTTTTGGAGAGACATTTCTACCATACGATCCATCGACAGAGCCCATCTTCCCCCCAGCGCTGCGAAAGTACGAACCTCAACCGATCTGTTACGGCGACGATCGAAGACTCTGGTTCCGACCTACAAATCTTCAGCAACTGATCGACCTGAAAGGCGTGTATCCAGAGGCCAAGATCGTCGGCGGTGCAAGTGAAACCCAGATCGAAGTTCGCTTCAAGAAGAGAGCTTATCGCGTTTCCGTGTTTGCAGCAGACATTGCTGAGCTGAACAGCTTCACTATTGATCCTCTGCAGATGAAACAAGCTGAACTGGAATCGCTGAAGAGTATCAGTATACCCGGAAACCTCTCCTTAACCAAGGTAGAAGAGATGTGTACTGTCTTGTACGCCAAGCTTGGTCGACGCGCTTCAGCGCTAGAAGCTCTCCGCAAACAACTTCGGTACTTTGCAGGTCGACAGATCCGCAATGTAGCTAGTCTCGCAGGAAGTCTCGCCACAGCAAGTCCCATCTCCGACTCCGCACCCGTCCTCTTGGCCGCAGGCGCCAAGGTGAAGATCCATTCCCAAGCTGCTGGGACGACTGAGATTCCGTTATCTTCATGGTTTCTGTCATACAGAACAACAGCACTTCCTGAAGACGGAGTTATAACAGAAATTGTGGTCCCGCTTCCGAGCGATGAGGTTGAGATTACCAAGGCTTATAAGCAGGCGAAGAGGAAGGATGATGACATCGCTATCGTGACTTCAGGGCTTAGGGTTAGATTGGATGGCGAAGGGCTTGTGGAAGATGCTGCATTTGCTATTGGTGGTATGGCGCCGACGACTGTTATGGCTGAGATAGCGCAGAAGGCTGTCGTGGGGAAGAAATGGTCTGATATGAAGACCTTGGATGCTGCGATTGATGCTCTGTTGGAGCAGTTTCAGCTTCCATTTGGTGTGCCCGGCGGTATGGCACATTACCGAAAAGGTCAGTTTACTCCCTCCAGCTTTTTTTACATTCTTTAACCGTGCTACAGTTCTTACTATCTCCATGTTCTTCCGCTTCTGGCACGAAGTCGTTCATGATTTAGGTCTTGGTGTAGTCGATGCCAATATCATCGAGGAGATTCACCGCGGCATTTCATCTGGCAATCGCGACAACTTCACTTCTTCGATGTTAAACCGAGGTACCAAGGAAGTCGGCCGTCCAATTCCTCACCTCTCCGCCGTCAAGCACTGTACCGGTGAAGCAGAATATGTCGATGACATGCCACGCCAGCACAACGAACTCTTTGGAGCGTTGGTCACGTCCAAAGCAGCCCATGCAGAGATTCTCAGCGTCGATTACTCAGATGCCCTAGAGATGCCCGGTGTAGTTGGCTATATCGACAAGGACAGCATCACCAAGGAGCAGAATACCTGGGGCCCTGTCGTGCTCGATGAACTCATATTTGCAGATGGAAAGTCCGAATACTACGGCCAAGTCATCGGTATGATCTACGCCGAGACAGCGCTTCAAGCTCGTGCTGCTGCCGACGCAGTCACAGTAGCATACAAGCGCCTGCCCCCCATCTTCACAATCGACGAAGCCATCAAAGCAAAGAGCTTCTTCAAACACGGCAAAGAACTTCGAAAGGGTGATGCTCTCAGTGGGTCGCTAGACGAAGCCTTCAGCAGATGCGCTCACGTTCTCGAGGGTACCACCCGCATGGGCGGCCAAGAGCACTTCTATCTCGAGACCAACGCAGCGCTTGCAATTCCTCACATGGAAGACGGGTCAATGGAAGTCTACATCTCGACGCAGAACCTCATGGAGAACCAAGTCTTCACCGCGCAAGTCCTCGGCGTGCCTATGAACAGAGTGAACATGCGCGTTCGAAGAATGGGAGGTGCGTATGGAGGTAAAGAGTCAAGAACCACAGCTTTATCGATGTATCTTGCTCTCGCGGCGCAGAAGACGGCGAGACCCGTGAGGATGATGCTGAATCGTGATGAAGATATTGCGTTTAGTGGACAACGACATCCGTTTCAGTCGAAGTGGAAAGTTGGTGTTGATGAGCAGGGTAAGATACAGGTTTTGGACATTGATATCTATAACAATGCGGGTGCTTCGTTGGATATGAGCGGCGCAGTCATGTAAGAGTCGACTCCTTTGGAAGCGGTGAGGTGAGGGGCTAACAGTCATAGGGACCGAGCTTGTACTCACGTCGACAACTGCTATCATATTCCTCACGTCTGGGTTCGTGGACATGTCTGCAAGACGAACACGGTCAGCAACACGGCGTTCCGAGGCTTCGGTGGTCCCCAGGGGATGTACATCACCGAGACGATTATGTTCAAGATCGCAGAGTCTCTGAACATGGACGTTGATGACCTTCGAATGCGGAACTTGTACGAAGTCGGTCAACGGACACCTTTCTTGCAGGAGATCACAGATGATTTCCACGTAGCTACTATGATGGAGCAGTTGAGTTCCTCTTCCGAGTTTGAGAAGCGCAAGTCTGCCATCAAAGAGTTTAACACCAAGAATCGATTCAAGAAGCGAGGTATTTCCAGGATCCCAACCAAGTTTGGTCTAAGGTAAGTCTCCCAACACACCTTAGCAGCAACTTGCTCACATAACCAGCTTCGCGACTGCTCTCCACCTCAACCAAGCAGCAGCCTACGTCAAGATCTACGAAGACGGCTCCGTACTTCTCCACCACGGCGGCACAGAAATGGGTCAAGGTCTGTACACTAAGATGGCCCAAGTCGCAGCCGAAGAACTCAACGTGAGCGTCGATTCAGTCTACAACAAGGAATCCCAAACCGACCAAGTCGCCAATGCTTCACCGACCGCTGCATCATCTGGTAGTGACATCAACGGCCAAGCTGTGAAGAATGCATGTGATCAGATTAATGAGAGGCTGAAGCCTTACAGAGAGAAACTTGGTAAGGATGCTAGCATGGCGGTTATTGCGCATGCGGCATATAGGGACAGAGTTAATCTAGCGGCGAATGGGTTTTGGAAGATGCCGAGGATTGGGTATGAGTGGGGGAACTGGAAGGATCCTTTGCCGATGTGAGTGATTGTTCTATGGTGATAGAGCCTCTGCTGACTTTGAGTTCAGGTACTATTACTTCACGCAAGGAGTGTAAGTTTTACCGTATCATTGTGGAGTAGTCTCGCTAATGGTAACTTCAGGGCCATATCGGAGGTTGAGCTGGATACTCTCACTGGAGACTCGACAGTATTGAGAACAGATCTCATGATGGTACGTTACCAATGAAACAATCTCCCGTCGGTGCTGACTATTTGTAGGATATTGGACGCTCCATCAACCCAGCAATGGACTACGGTCAAATCGAGGGTGCTTTCGTTCAAGGCCAAGGTCTCTTCACCATGGAAGAATCACTCTGGATGAAATCAGGCGAGATCTTCACCAAAGGCCCGGGAACATACAAAATCCCTGGTAAGTGTTCCCGCCTCCCCACTTCTAACGCACTCACTAACCAATCCCAGGCTTCTCGGACATCCCCCAAGTTTTCAACGTAAACACCCTCCAACACGACTCTCAAGGCAACCCCATCAATTGGTCAAAACTAGGCTCCATCCAAAGCAGCAAAGGTGTAGGCGAACCTCCTCTATTCTTGGGCTGTGCTGTGTTCTTCGCTTTAAGAGAAGCAGTCAAGTCTGCGAGGGAGATGAACGGTGTTAGCGAACCTCTAGTGCTGGATGCTCCGTGTACGGCGGAGAAGTTGAGATTAGCTGTGGCGGATGACCTTGTGAGGAGGGCGGTTGTTGAGAAGAAGGATGATGAGCAGGAGTTCTTTATAAGGATTGAGTCTTGATATATAGATAAAGTAAACTAGAATTATACGATGTACAGAGGTTGAGGTTGACTCTCTTTCGTGATCATTCCATGCCACCCGCCGACTTCTAGATAGCCCTCCCCTACCATGCGAAACTCATCACCTCCACTGCTACGAATATCCCGCAGAACAAACGGAACTGAAGCTCCAACACAAATGAAGACCTGGTCCCCGATCTGCGTTTCTGCGGGTGCAATTCCAAAATGTCCAGTGTCTGTAACAAAGCACCGACGTAGATGACAAGCCTCCAAGTTCCCACTAATAGTATTGCCATAACTCGGTGGCCAACCCTCCGCCGCATAGTGAAAGGGTATGTCCCTGAACGGCAGCACGCCATCTTTCCTCTCAGAAGCCAATTTCTTTACAGTATGTTCCCATCTCGAACCAAACTTGTAATCTCGATAAGATGTTCGTGAGCCTCCTATGATAAAATCTGGTTTCGGCAGCTCATTTACAGGGTCTTCTTCTTTATCTTCCATGCTTGACGAGTACAAGTAGTGGGCAAGTCGAAGGAACTTGAACAAGGAGTCTGTCCGGTGAGGGAGCTTTACGCTTGGTGAGGTGGATCCAGAGTTATTGGCTGCGCCGTTCTTATGCACGATGGTATACCACTCTTTAGCGGGGAAAGGAGTTTTACCCGCGATGTAAGTTGATCCCATTCTCACAACTCTTCCGCGTGGATATCCGTATCCTCCCAGCACGAGCATTTGTCCATCATTCGAGTCGCGCATCATGATCTGAGGTTTGTCTGGAATCCCTGGGAGTGCCTTGTCTATCCAAAAATAGCTCATTTCCATCCAGGGGGCTGTACCGATAATATACCGTTGAGGCGTGACGTTCCAATCTGGAACCCAAGACGGTAAGGCCTCTATACTTGATTGGCCCTGTACAGCATACACAAGGTTCCAGCCGCAACTTGGCAACAGAGACACAGCACAATCCGTGTAGATCTTGTCTAGTCCATCCTGGTACTTTGGTATCAAGTCCAATGACTTGATATGAGACTGCAGTATCGGTAGTAGGCTGTACACTTTATCGCGCGGATCGCTTGCTTGACAGTGTCTGGAATCAAGGAGAGTTTTCAACAGTAGTTCTTCCGTGGTCTCCTCTTCGAAACGGCGGTTTGACATTGAGACCACGTAGGGCAGTCGAAATTGCATTCTCGTGTTCACGAGGTAATGCTTGAAGTTTTCCATGGCGGACCAACAGAGTTCTTTGTCTCCGCAGTATATGGTCTTCTCAGTTGATAGAAAGACTTCTTGAATCACCCAGACTCTTGTGAACCAAGGTCTCAGAAAGAGACTTCGAAGGGCTTGCATCAAGATGTCAGATTTTGGGAAACTCAACGATGTAGTATTGGGAGAAGGATCATAACAATTCATGATGAAATCGATGGCCAGGTCGCTGTTGTCTGCTGCGTCACCGAGATAAACGATTACAACTGCCGCCTGAGAGTATATCCTTGACATGAGGCTGACTTGGTGATTTCTTTCATCAACATTGGATTGATCAATAGCCAAGGCGTCAATCCAGAGAATCCGAGTCTCGTCTTTATACCGAAGACGTTTTAGGGCAGACAAACAGTTAGAAGTTACCGAGAATGGCTGCGTAACCTCGAAGCCTTGCGTGGTCATGATGATGGTTTCTGTACTCGAGGGATCACCCCACGTGTACGACAAAGCCTCATATCTTGGTGCGGCGTTAATAGAAACCGTGATTAGCTCACAGCAGACAGCTGCTGTTTCGGTTCCGGGCAGCAGGTGGACGAGGCGAATGTGTGACGAACTCGGCAGCGGAGGTCCAGGATATGGCTGAGCCAGCGGAGTCTCCGATGCCTTCGACATGCTTGCGAGACGAGTTCGACTATGTCGGATGTATCGGACCGGATTCGTGTCAAATGAGCTCTGAAAGAGATTGCCGGATGATAAGCTTGGTAGAATGAATTCTTTCAGAAATGCATGCTGATTCTGAGTGAGATAATAAGTGCTGTTCTGAGTCTTGACCCCAATGCTTAGCGCCGATACGAACCTCATCCAATAGATGAGGTGGAAAAGCTCAGCTGGAAGTACGCCTGTGGCTGTGCAAGGCGTTTTCTATATTTATAGTGGGCTACGTTTCTGATTCCGGGTCTAATATTGACCTATTCTTTACCCGACACGATATATCGCATTAGAGAATCTACCTAGTCTTACGACTGACTCTTAACCCCGCAGTGAGAAGACTGTAGTCTTCATTTCCCAGGTTCCTATCTACCTCGCATCTCACGGCTTGCGGGCGTTAATAAAGCGAACACGTATGTAGCTGTGCACTTTCTTATCTCTGAGAGCCTTTCGCATGTCCATCAGAAATAACTGATATTCATCTTTCGGCCACCCCAATATCTGCTGCCAAGCCATAACCGTATATCCTGTATTTCTCTTAGAAGGCTGAAGAGCAGAACCGATGATTGGCTTACCTTCAAGATCGTTTTCCATCGTTGCGCGAAGGAACTGGCCGACTTGACGTAACTTGGAGTCCTTGGCCCATCCACCGACAGGAACCTTGGCGGTGTTAGATACAAAGGTTCGAGAGGACAATGTTTGAGGGAGACGATACCTTGAAGTCAGTAACTTGCACGTCTACAAATCCAGCTGCAGCTAGAAGTTCTGCGTCCCCCTCAATCTCGCAAAAGCTACGACCGAAAGCTTTACTCGCCTCTCTGAAAAGCTTATTCCATGTCTGCACTGCCTTCACATCGGTAGCTGTCTCATCGTCACTGAGGAAAGTCGGATTGACCTCAACAGATTCGATGAAGCCTCCAGGCTTGCAACAGCGGAACGCTTCTTTGAACAACGCGCCCCAATCGCCAATAGCGCCAATCAAGTAGCGCATATGAATAAAGTCAAAGTAGTCGTTGGACCAAGTCCAGTTACTGGTTGCGTCCTCGAGTTCAAATCGGACATTTGGTGGTACCCAATCAGGTTGAATTGGGGAAAGATCTGTTCCAATGACCTCGGCGTTGGGATATTGGTCGGCAAAGTCGCTGTGAGAAATCAGTGTTTATAACAGCTCTGCGTGAGATACAAGACTCATCCTTACATTGCCCATATACCTATTTGATCATCAGCTTCTTTCCTGCAGTGGCTGTTATCCGAGGCATTGCTTACCGGTCCCGGTTCCGATGTCAAGTACCTTCTGCATGTCGTTAGTTTAAGCACGACGCTATAATACACATGGTAAACTAGCTTTCAAGTCATCTGGCGAAGGCACGAGCGAAAGCTTGCCGTCGAGAAGTAGCATGAGGTAGTGATGACTTGCTGACTTTCAGTAGGAAGATCATATGTTAGTTGCATAGAATATTCCTTACGAGATGTCAATGGAATCCTTCTGCCTCTCATCATTTGGTGCGAAATATTCAGTCTCGTACTTATCACTATTAAAAGTCCGACCCTGAAACTTTCGGTATTCGAGAATACTTGAGGTGAGGGAAGCAGTCGAGCTTGCACTAGCGTGTTGCATTAGTGACAGTAGAAAGGATAAATATAGCACTTACAAGTCTTGCCCTAGCGCCGAGTCATCATCATCCTCTTCGTTCTCTTCCAGAGGCTATATCGCTATCAGGTAATCATGAATCCAGATTCAAGCAGAGCACCGTACCTGTGCTGCAACAAGGTCCAGACCTCCTTGGCTAGACATCTCGGGAGGGATTGCTTCCGGAAGAATCTCAGTCGGATTCCGTGGGTTTGTTTCACTAATCGCTGCCGGTGCCGCGTCGGTTTTGTCCATGTTTTCGCATCCAAATCAGCAGTTAGAACTTAGTTGAACAGAAGGTGGCGGAGTGAGAGTTTTCGGCCGTGGGTAGAGATAGAAAATGGCGCATTGATGTAACCAACATCATATGTTGGGGCTAGACTTGTCCGACATTATGCAGGAATCAGATCAGGTTAGCATAGTACTCTCTTTTCTCATCCAAGCGAGATGCAAGGGTAAGGTGGCACTATAGATTGTCGCACGGTGTTGTAAAGGTTACGTGGCCTACCTATCTGATGTCGAAGACAGCGACTACAGATCTGAAATTGAAATCCCGATCTCACGATGCGCAGCATGGCATTGGATACACTATGACGTTCGTGCCAAGCCATCAGAAGAAGTCGAGCAATGACTCAAAGTATATAGGAGTAACAGTCCACGTAAAATGGGACCTCGAACGGATCAAGGCCCTCCATTACATTGTCCATGTCTTGATGGGCTCACATGGTCCGCAAGAGACTTCATGGCTGAAGAACCTAGCGTCTGTTTGCTTGATATTCTTTTGCTAGCCGCCTGAGAGATTGGCAATGTAGAGATTGTGCGGCTACTACTGGAGAAGGGAGTTGGTATGATCATACACGGTGGCTTTCACCGCAGCGCTTTACACGTCGCTTCAACAAACGGAATGCAGAGATTCTTCGATTACTATAAGAGAAAGTAGTTCACACAAAGGAGAAAGGCAAGAACTATCACTTGAAACCACTTCACACAGCATCATATTGATGCTTGCACTTTGAGCATACCGTGGATGTCTAACTTTATGTATCATTACTGCCAGGATTGTTTTGGCATCAGTTATTGGCGCTCTCATAAAAGGGGGGTGCGGTGCAACACTTAGGTGCATGCTTGATGTAAGAAATAAATAGTAATAGTTCATTATGTATGCATATATAGTTCTTCTTAACTGGGCTTTGAAAACGATTATAGGCGACAATTTTAGTAGAAAGAATTTAGCCAGAAGTGCCAATCCTGAGTGGAATGATAAGAATAGCTGCTTTATGTCTTCCTTTCCTGAATGAGTAGCGCTGATGAACAGACCTCGGAGTAGCAAAACATCAGACCTTACTATATAGTGTCAAAACAAACTCGGCAAAAGTATCCTAAACTTATGGTAAGTTAGCCTAAGTTTTTCACCATTTAGGATCAAGGACCTAAGTTTTCTATCCCCCCATTAAATAGGGTTGAAAAGCTCACCTGCAATCCCGTCTATTGTGGCTGTACAAGGTCGTTTTCCACTTTGCAGTGGGCTAGCCCTGATCCTTGCCTGATCTCATCCTATTACGTGGTCCCAGCCATCACATTCAAGAATCCACTCAGTCTTACCGCTGACGCTCAACCCCGCAGTAAGAAGACCGTTTGTTACAGTTTCCAGAGTTGAGCATACTTTCAACTGTGAAGTATGTTCCTATCACGTTGTCATACTATTCAGCAGCTTTAGTCTGATGATCCACTCGATAGTGCAGTAACTTTTGGACCCAGCTACAAACAACATGTCTATCCAGAACTCAAGACTTTGCTGCTTCTGCCGTAAGCTCGAGCCGGTCGATCAACCTTGTCCTTCGATCAAGAATCAACCAACCCAGGCCTTCCCCAGAGGTATAAGTAATACCACGAAGCCATAGACCAGAAATGACGAGGACTTGTTGGAACAGCTGCGCCAGCAACCAAGTGAGCTTTGTCAGCGATGTGACGAATTCGACATCATTCGCGCTTTCAACGAAGCTGATCCTCTAGATGAAAGCCAGAGAGGCGAGCTAGAAAAAGCCCAGTATATTCAACATGCTGAAAGACAGGAACCATATAGGTTACGCTTTGGTCTTTTGTCAGACTTTCGCATGAAGCCTTCTTGTCCGCTATGTCGGCTGCTCTATCGACTCATTCCTAGACCCCCTCCGGAGCATGATACTACTGTTCTCACGCTTATTCCTTATCGGTGGCATATCCGACAGGATCACTGGGAAGGTGTTCCGGAAGATGATAAGCCAAAGTTTGCAATTTGGTTTGGGCTTTCAACGCCTGGCCTCGATATGTCGGGACCGAGTTTCTTTAACGCTGGTCCGCAGCTGAGAGTTGCTATAATGACTGGTGAAGCAATAGCCATGCATACTAGCTCTTGTTTAGAGGAAATTTACAATGCTAGGGTTATCGACGGGATGGTCGACGTCGATCTCATCAAGAAGGACCTTGAGCATTGTCAGAACCATCATTCAGAGCGGTGCAATGCCAATTTCGACAAAGGTCTTCTCATTACGAAAATGCTTGATGTAAATAGCCGAAAGGTCGTTGATTGTCCTGATGACTGCGACTATCTAGCTCTCAGTTATGTCTGGGGTGGAATTCATCCAGCTGATAGAGCTTTGGAAGCTGGAACTCTTCCTCAGACGATTGAAGATGCAATCACTTTGACCAAGAAGCTTGGAAAGCGATACCTATGGGTATGTAGATCCAATGCCTTTTCAAGATGTCACTAACTGTCTAGGTTGATGCCCTCTGTATCGATCAAAGCCCCAACCCAACGCCTGAACAAGCAGCTAGCAAAGCCAAACAGCTTCAACTCATGCACTTGATTTACTATTGCGCCACAATAACGATCTTTGCGGTCGCAGGTCCACGCTCCGACTACGGAATCCCTGGGATATCAAAGCCACGCGTGGGATCTACACGAGAGCGCATCAACGGAAAAGATCTAGTAGTCGTCCCTCCACAGATCATGTCAGAGATCAAGTCTTCCGTTTGGCAAACGAGGGCCTGGACGTGGCAAGAGGATGTACTGTCTACGAGAAAGTTGTATTTGACGGAGACGCAGTGGATACTGCAGTGTAATGAGACGCTGGGTCCGAGTGATTATGCGGAGGCGCATGATACGGCTTTAGATCTCACTTGGAGCAAAGTTTCTGGTGGAAAACTGAAAGCTGGCTATGTTGAGGTTTGTCGACCCATTGTCTCAAGATCCCAAATGCTCACGAACCTAGGCCACGGACACCGAATTCCTGGACAGAACTTCGTCAATGTTCATCTCAGCTGTAACAACGTATACCTCGCGGTCTCTCACTAACGACGGTGACTCACTCAACGCCTTCCAAGGTGGCCTCGCACGCTTTGGCAAACCGGTATACCCACAAGGCTTCGAATTTGGGATGCCACTGAAAGAGTTCAGCCAATCGCTAGCCTGGATACACGACCATACGGTCAAAGCAACCCGTAGAGCTGCATTCCCAAGCTGGAGTTGGGTGGGCTGGGGCGGAATTGTGCAGTATCCCAGTGGCCTTACCGAAACAGCCACTGAAAATGGCTATCTCATTCCACGGATGCTCAGTATTGCTGACAAGGTGGTTACGCTTGAAGGGTGGACTGTAACACTCGATATACGACCTGAGCCGTTCAGTGAGGTGGTTATACCCGGAACTGATCAGGCGATTGGATGTGTTACGGAGAGGAATTTTAAGCATAACATGACTTTGCCCACGGGGAAATATCGCTGTTTAGTGGCGGCGAGACTTAAGAAGGAAGTGTTGAGGAACGGATTAGTGAATCAGTTGGTGTTCCTGGTGGTTTTAAGAGGTGACGAGGACGTTGAGATTGAAGAAAGGCGGACGGCTATTACAGTGAGCAGACTGGCCATTGAGGGAAAGGACTTTATGGATTTTGGTCCCAGGAAGACAGTTATCAAGATGAAGTAGAAATACATTTGTTCTTTGGACATAAAAGTAAAGATTCTGGTCAATTTGCGAATGCAATAAGGCCTCCACTTTATGTGTATCTATCATTTTCATTAAAATCATTGTTCATTTTTCATTCTTCATTCCAAAGCACTCAACCATCTCGACAGATCCTTCGCTCCATCCGCAGTCCTAAACTTATGCCCATCATCCCACGGCGCAACCTCCGCTGGCTTCACAATATGCGCCAACTGCAGATGCGCAACCGCCATCATCGACGACGCCGATATCCTCACCCCAGAACTCAACGACACCGACGTTAACAGATCAATCTCATGCTTTCGCACCGTATCAGACGTCGTATCCTTCTCTTGATCAAAGATAGCCCTCCAGTGTCCCGTTCTCGCAAGTTGAGATCGGATATCCTGCTCTTCTTCGTACACTGCTTCTTCGAGGGTACTGTTACTAAAGGCGGAGGACGATTCTTGTATGCCCCGGATTTTGCAGAACCATTCGATTTTGGAACCGATGACTTCTATGCCAAAGACTAGGGTTGCGATGAATACGGATGCGCGCTTTTCGCTCTTTTTTATGCTCTGCATGCCTTGGATGGCGAGCACGCGGCCGTAGTGGCCTGCTTGATCCCATGATTGGAGACTGATGGTTCCGGATTCTAGGCGGGGGCAGGATGTTATGCTGTCGTAGGGAATGGCACCGCTATCGAGAGTGACGAGGACTTCGTAGCTGCCGTAGCCGTGGAAGTCAGGTTGGTACGAGGCACGCTCTCGACTTCCAGCGATGAACATGTTTTCTTCTCGGAGTTTTGTAGACCCTGTTAGGACTGGTACTGGGCAGGGTGGTGTTCGGTTACGAGTGCAGCGGTCCTTTCCTGGTAAACGGTTTAGAAGCAGTGCGACTTGTTGGTTCTCTGAGTCTCGTCTCGCATTGAGGAGAACGAGCCATTGCTCGACTGATTCGGTGATGGTGTTCATGATGGGCAGCCTGATTGACAGGCCGGCATTCGTCATGGTATATGTCTTTGCTTCGTGGACAGGCCACTCGGTGTAGATGCTCGAGTCGACAAAGGTCTTTGGTGATGGGGAGAGAATGCTAGCCCAGTCGTGAGGAACGTATCGCTCATCCCAGGCCCAACAGAAGAGCGTTTGGTCGTTTGAGACACGGATGATCTCTTCTTGTAGTCGGATAAACGCCCGCATTCCCTCGCCGTAAACGATTTGCATGTTGATGTCGAAAATACCCAGCATGCAGTAGGCAATGTCCTCGACTCTTTCTGTCTCTCGTTTGGATAGCCAAGACATGCGCTCGCCGATACTGGCCTTGTAAAAGGTGCAGTCGAGATATTGCTGATCGATCTTGGTGACAAATGAAATCGTATTGGCAAGCGTCTTTCTCGTTCCAATAGTCGTCCAGTCATTCGCAAAGAACACCACCGACGTAGGAGCCAAAAGCTCAGGCAGGGTCCAACCTCTAGTGAACCACCTCGACTTTCTAAACTGCACCATGGGATCAAAAGCGCCCGTATCAATGGGCGACACGTCACTCAGATAGACATAACAAACCGACGCATTCTTGTACCAGGAAAACATGGCATTCAGGGCCTCAGAGACCTCTGAGCTGCTGCTCTTGTCGATACAGTTGGTGTCGCACCAGAGATACATGAGGCCATCCTTTCTCGCCTGCTCGCAGACACGGCGAATCTTCTGATGGCCCTTCTTGAGCTTCATGAGCTCGAGGTTGCCCTGCCAGTCTTGGTACGTGGCCTCGTCGGGACCCCATGTGTGTGATAAAATGGCATATTCGGGAGGCTGGCCGTAGAATTCCTCTAGCTGGAAGGTTTTGGTGTGTATGAGACGCATTCTTCTGGCGGGACATTGAAGGACAGGGAGTATAATTGTGAGAAAAGAGGGAGGAGGTGAGCGGTTTGAGGGGAGAATTGAGGAGAGGAGAATTGTAGGCCCTTGAAATATGTAGGTATCCATACCGATTAATGGGTTTTGGCGGTGAAGCCCCACTGGTGGAATCGCGATGATGTGGCATGCATATTGGGGATGGTACACGATGCTGGATTTGCTGGCAGGTAGTAAAATTTGAGCTTGTTGTCATGAGTCAGAGTTCGTTATCCTTGAATGAAGTGGTATAATTGATGCCTAAGTGGATTGCCAGCGAAGTATGTATCGGCGATGGCACCGCCTTTTGTGGTGTTTGATGATATGATGCGATGCCCTGATCCTTGGTAGATGTACTGGTGATCCGTGTTCCTGCAAGACACTTGATTGAGGAGGCTGATGCGGGTATGCATGTCGTAGATTATGCAGATGCAGTGCGGACATAGACAAGGTGTTTATCGCTCCACTGATGATTCGTGGCACGATGTTCATTTCAAGTGCTGTTCGTCGGGCATGGGCTAAAATTATAGGTCAAAAGTCTAACAACACCCGGCACAGTATTAGCTTATTTTAGCATATATTTATTTTTATATACTGCTTTTCCTTAAGATATTTATATAGTATTAAATTTATTTATATATAATTAAAGTAAGAAGTATTTTAATTTTATTATTTAAAATAAATTAGACTTTTATTTAATAAAGTTAAAGGTTCTTAAAGTAAAGAGGTTAAGTTATATAGTATAATAAGTAATATAAGTTTA
>JAAOAW010000270.1:0-14536 GCA_013186925.1 Fusarium succisae | reverse complement strand
CCCATGTGCCCCTGTTATTTCTTCAACCTCCTCTGAATAGCCACAGCATCGGAAACCGGCAGGCTTGGCAGCAAGGCAAAGGACGGGCTGGGCAGCAAAAAAGGTCCAGTGAGGGAACTTAAACCTGGGAGCTAAACTAAAACACAGCCACACAAGTGGACGTCACCGTTCCACGACTCACTCAGTCATGTTCTGGGCTGTCCTGCCCTGTCATAATCGAGAGCTTCATAAGTTACCCTCTCGTCTAGCTTTTGGCGGCCTCGCGATCTGAGGGTTTTCGCGATACTCACTCAGTCTTCTCCCACCCAACACCGACTATACTCCTGGCATCACTAGATTAATCTAATAAAGCTATCGCCGCGCTCTCGCCATGAGCTTCAAAGGCTTCCAGAAGAGCCTCACTCGGGTAAGCCGTGCCCCTCACTTGATGGTGCTTGGATTTCCAGGATGTCTCGCGCGCACAAAACGCCATTTGCGCGCGGCTGAAGAGTCGAGACACGCCATCATGATGAGACACACGATCTCAAGTGCTAATATATATCTTGCTCTTAGGCCCCTCAGCAGTTCAAGTCCAAATTCAACATCGGCGAGCATACCAAGGATGCTGTCTACATCGATGCCGAACGTCGTTTCCAGGAACTCGAGACTGAGACCAAGAAGCTCCACGATGAGTCCAAAAAGTACTTCGAGTCCATCAATGGCATGCTCTCCCATCAGATCGAGTTCAGCAAGGCCATGACCGAAGTCTATAAGCCCATCTCGGGTCGCATGTCAGATCCAGACTCGATGAAGATCGAGGGTAACCCCGAAGGCATCCGTGCTTGCGAAGAATACGAGGCTGTAGTCAAGGACCTGCAAGAGACGTTGGCACCGGAGTTGGAAATGATAGAATCTAGGATTATCCGTCCCGCTAACGAGTTGCTCGACGTCGTCAAGGTGATACGCAAGACCGCCCTCAAGCGTGAACACAAGAGACTTGACTACGACCGACACCGCACAACCCTCAAGAAGCTGCAGGACAAGAAGGAGCGCACTGCCAAGGACGAAAAGGCAATGTGGAAGGCCGAAGGAGATGTCGAGCAAGCCACCCAGGACTTCAACTACTTCAACGACCTCCTCAAGGACGAGCTACCAAAGCTGTTCCAGCTCGAGCGCGAATTCATCCAGCCCCTCTTCCAGTCGTTCTACTACATGCAGCTCAACATCTTCTACACACTCCATGAGAAGATGCAAAATTGCGATATCGGTTATTTCGATCTCACGCTCGACATTGAGGATGCTTTCCATGAGAAGCGCGGCGACATTCAAGAACAGGCTGAGGCACTATCCATCTGTCGCTTCAAGACCACCGGTCGCCCGCGACCTGTGCGATACGGGGCCAAGCCTGCACTTGAAGGCCCCAAGCAGCCCGCACTCCTTACACAGGGAGGCGAGGGTTCCAAACCGTCAAGCAGCACTGTGACGAGCCCCAAAATTGGTGGCTATCAACGCCCTGCCTCGACCGCCGACGAAGGTGCCGCTCCTCCGCCGTACACTCCTCCAACAGGCGCCAATGCGGGCTTAGCTGCCATCGCCGCTGGCAAGAAGAAGCCACCGCCTCCTAAGCCCAAGCCCAAGCCCATGCGCCTCACCGCCCCGGGAGTTGAGACCGTAACTGCTCTCTACGATTACGCTGCGCAAGCCGAGGGCGATCTAAGTTTCCGAGCTGGTGACGTTATTGAGATTGTCACAAGGACGCAGAACGAGAACGAATGGTGGAGTGGACGACTGCAAGGCAAGGAGGGACAGTTCCCAGGTGAGTGTTGTTGGTTGTCGAGATCTCATCAGGTACTAACAGGGAACAGGCAATTATGTCCAGCTCAACAGCTGAGGAGCGTGATCGTTGCATTGGTCACGAAGGTGATCTAATCCGTGATAAGACTTACCACTACTTCGATACCTGGACATGAAACGAAACAACCCATCAGAACTTGCATGCAATAGACATCTATAATTCAGAGAGCAGCATCAGTCGAAGGTAGATATTGGGAAGGCCGAGGCGCATGGATGAAATACTAGTCCGTGGTGTCAACTCGATGTCCTGGAAACGAAATGCAATGACCCTTCGTTTCTGGAGATGCAAGGAGCCGCTGTGGCCAAGGAAGAAAGAAGACGGGGCATTTCTGGCGTTAATGGATAGGGCTTTTGCTGTCTGCAGAAGCAGATAATACAATACTACTATATCTTCAACCAATCCGTGCATTGTAGCTTCTAATTGTGAGCCGTTGGAGGGGTCGGGCTTGTACGGCTTGTATGAATAATAGGTAGGCATTGATACATGTGGCCGGCCTCTTAGGTAGTCTAGCCATGTCAGACAAGCATGGTTTGATGTTCTAAACTCGCGCAGTATACTCTAAACGTTATTAGTGAGGTATGGGTCTGCATGCTCGTTACTGCATAGGTACATGCATGCTAGAGCCTGCTTTTGTCAAGGAATGCATCACGCGTAGGTATGAGATTTTGACGAGGTTGAATGAGGCTCAAAAAATGGGGTTGACCCCTCAGGGATCTCAACAGGGGGCATACACCATCAAAACATGCATGTAGTACTGTAAGCACATGAAAGATATCGTGTAATTGGCCAATTCTGTAATATTGGCTGCATGGAGTGGGCAATCAAGACTCTTGCCACAGCCTGATTTCACAGCCGAATACCAATCGTGCCACAAACAGCTGCTCCGGGGTAAAGTCATGATGATGTTGATGAATGTCGTTGTTGATCTGAGCTAGCTTGAAGCCAAAGACTGCTCGGGGCTGAAGTAGGTACATCCTACGTACGTGAGGCAAACCCGACAGGTAAGTGAGTGGTAGGCTTGTAGAATATCGACTATTCTTCTTAGGGTTGAACCGCCGTACAACACCAGCAGAGCCTCTTCATTTACTTTCTGGAACGAGTTACACCATGTTCATTATTATTTGTTAGTACGACGATTAGTCCAACTGCGCCGCGAGACTAATTGCTTAGTACAACGACGGGTCAAGTCAACCAACCTGTTGTAGCCTTGTCTCTTATACCACATGCGTAACCTAACTTATTAAACTCTACACCACCTCGATATCCTCGTGACGTCGAGGGCCTGCTCATCGAGGTCAAGCTTTGGTCACCTTGACCTGAATAGAAAAAAAAGAGAAGGAAAAAGCAGTGACGCTGTTGTCGAAAGATGTAGCACCCGTTGTAAGCGATCGTCAGCTAAAAAAGAGCCTCATTCTCTACGAAACTTGCTCTTCTGACCCAAACACCAACCAACCACGAATTTCAAACTCGCTATGATTGCTCCTTTTTGACTAATCGAATTCGAGAGCAGAGACATGGGGCGTCCAAGAATTCGTTGGCATTCCTCTGAGCAGGGGTAGACTCCTATAAGGCTGTGAATCGTGACTCGGAACTCCAGGACTCTTGCGGCTCTGTTCCCTTCTTCTCTCGTGATGAGGGACTTAGTTAACGACCGGGGCGCTGTGAATAGCGTCGTATCCTGTATACAGCTCGGTATATCTTGTCGCTTGTGAACATGAACCCACGCCGCTCAACAGGATCTTGTCTTCTCGCTCTCTCCTCGCAGCATCGCCATGAGCATTCTCAAACTACCTGTCGAGATTGTTTCTCTTCTTGTTGAGTTGCTCAACGTGGAAGATGTGTTCAACTTGGCTCTGTCCTGCAAATATTTGACCTACATTCTCTACGATAGACGAATGTGTCGTCTTGCACTCTTGGTTCGCCCCAGCTCCTTGTCTTGATGAGATAGTCCCCGCTGACAACTTCTCAGAAGGCACCGTATTCCGCAGAGGCTCAGGAGGCGCAGTCTACCAAGGACTTCCCAAGGTCATTCCGTAAGCTTGCTAAGCGGCGAATTGCTGTCCAGGCAGCGGAGCCATGGATGGTTGCTATAGTTGCCATGGCGGATCGTTTCATTTATACGAATGGGCACTTGTGCTACACTGTTAATAGCAACCATCTCCGTGTCCTCAGCACGGTCGACAAAAGGTTCGCGTCTGAAAGGACAGTCGATGTTCCGCTACTTCTCAAGCTCGCAGTAAGAGATTACGATAGTCAAAGACCGCATACCTTTGAACCCCTTTACTACGCCGAGGGCGTCCTATCATGTCTTGCCACTCAAGTTCTCCAAGACTCCACCACGAGCAGTTGGCTTGTCATCTTCGAGCTCAGAGAATCTCCCACATGGGTTGTCGTACAAAGGCCGTGTTCAAGACACCCGCTGTTTGTACGCAGTGACGAGAATTACCTGTTCTGGGGTTCAAAATCACATGTCACACTAGACGGTACCTACAGATGGGGCATCCATAGCCTCAATCTCCAGACTCGCAAATGGGCTGATTCGCAGCTGATTCTATGGGACCTTGACGGGGAGAGTATAGGTTCTGACGTCTGCTTTGAGATCATCGATGGCCAGTTTTACTGTGTTTCGAACACGTTCAGAACAGAAGCTGAGGATGGAATGCGCAATAACTTCTACCAAGTTGTGAGATTCCCCGTGGACAATGCGGTCCATGAAAAGTGCGAGAAGCCTCCGATGCGCAACCTATGGCGTCTTCATGACTCAGAGGGCGCAGTAGACGAGCGTTGGACTTCACTGCAGCTCACCAAAGACGAGAAAACAGGGAATCTCTTCATTGTCGAGACTCGAAAGGAGTGGTTCCCGGGAAATGCAGGCAGCCAGAGGACGTGCTACAAAAAGGAGCTTCACTTTGATGAACAAGAAGAAGCCCCTCAGCCAGAGCCTTCTCTGCCCACTCCGCCAGAGTCGACTGTGGATAGCCTCGAAGAAGATGAATGGAACAGCGAGAACCATGTTGAAGAACGACCAAGTGAGACGATCCACGTTGGTGACGGCCCATCTGATGCCAAAACATACACCCTCCAAGAATGTTTCGTGCGTTCATACAACCCATCGTGCGATGCTTTCATCGACCTCGTTTCTGAGGCTTACAGCCGAGACTCGATGTTGCAGCTCAGAGTACAGCCCAGGAAACGAGAACCTTCAATCAACATGTGGCCACGAGACCAAGAATCATGCCACTACGATAGTGACTTGGCTCAGCTCCAAGGCGTTGTCAACCCCGTCCAGCCTATTCAAGGGATCGAATGGTTTATGGATGAGCGAATCTTGGTCTATTCACCAACTCATATGGCCTACGGACAATTGAGGCCCATCATCCTCATTTCGTTTGACCCAGAATATGTTCTTCAGGGCTTTCCGAACTATGCAACGCAAAAGCAATGTGCAAATGGACATATCAATGCTTCTGCCCATTCGGGGACAAGCAGCAGACAGAAAGGCATACTATGGTCATCAAACCAGGATTTTGGCGAGTATGCATCGCTAGAAAAGGATGACCCCAACGCATCTGCCAACTTTGTCAGATCACGCCCCTCGCTTTACCAGACGATGAGTATGGGAAACGGGAGTGCACATGGTTTTGATCTCTCATATCTATGCCCTTGGCGATGAGCTCGTTCGTTTGTGCGTGTATGTGTGTGGAAGCGGCCTCAGTTCTATTACGTGACCTTGAGGCCTTCCAAAACAGGGATCTTCTTGGAGCAACGCATTTCTACAAATATGAGAACCCATACCCAGTAATAATAGAATCTCAAAGGATTATACAGGACGACAGAGTGATACAGTGAATCCTCCGTGAGGAATCAAGACGGGTCCAAGACAATCATGTCATAGGTATGCAGGCGATTCGTTCATGAATGTATGCATGTAAGTCTTGTGTACACTCAGTTTCATGGAGAGGCGGGTTCAGGCAACGCAACCAACCTCATATGCTATACCCAGGTACAAATAATGGCAGTTTGAGAGGCACGACAACTCTCTATAGACTCAAATTTGAAGTATGAGTTCTACTGGCAGTTTTATGCAACCATTTCACAAGTCATTGGCAGCATTAGAATCAAGAGCCTCAGCCTCTCGTCTGATGGTTCGCCTGAAGCCAACCCTCCAGCCTTGACAAGGCGACTGCGTCCGTCAATGCCGCAGATAGATCTAATTCTGTCACTTGACGTATTTCGTAAGTTCCATTGTGACAGGTAGGTAGGTAGGTTGGTAGCTTAGTAGCCAGTAATTTCTACTAGAGCTTGACCCGTTGGGATCCTAGATCGACTCTGGCCACACATGTTGCGCGTTCAAATCTGCGAATCGTAAAGATGAGGCAAGCAAAACAAGGAAAATCGCAACACTATTCCAGGCAAGTTATCGCAGTGTGTTTCTCGTTCGGTCAATGTTCACAACATGCGCAAACGTCGGCTTGGGGTGGTCGA
This sequence comes from Fusarium succisae, assembly GCA_013186925.1. Classification (NCBI taxonomy): domain Eukaryota; kingdom Fungi; phylum Ascomycota; class Sordariomycetes; order Hypocreales; family Nectriaceae; genus Fusarium; species Fusarium succisae. The sequence continues at coordinate 8,217 of JAAOAW010000270.1, read as the reverse complement.
CTCAGCTGTCTTTCGGCTATGCTTATGGGAGCTAGCAAACACTCCGAGGTTCTAGGATATGGATGATACATCATCATATCATGTTTCACCATCGTCTGGTATTAACAGATACTCATTGTGACTGGAGCTTCGAAATTGAGGGGTGATAGTGTAATACATGCTTCAAATACCTATGTGTAGACACATCCCGTAGTCAAAAGTGCAATAATTTGAAGCCTCTTTACCCTCATACATCTTCTTTGTGCATGTTCACCCTCGCCAGAGAAACCCCATGCAGTCTCTCTTTTACGCTTCGACTGACAACAAGACACGAAAACCCTTCCCGATACATCCAGAAGACACACCATGATGCATGCTGATGCCCATATGACAAGAAACAAAAGGCCAAACTAAAAATCCGCCCACAGACGGTATGAACCGCATTTTGGACCCAGGTCCCAAGACCTCAGATCGTAATTCGACATCCAGTAATAAAGATTAAGAAGTACATGAGCTCATGAGCGTATAGATCCTCGTCTAGAACGTTTTTTTCGCAAAAAGTGACGGCAAAAAAAATTAATCAAGTCGTAGGCGTAGACAACATGTGTTGTCGTCGATCACTTCTTTCGGCGACTGAACATCTTTGATAGACTACTGCTGCTCTCCTCCTTGGGAGGTGGAGGAGCCATCACAGGCTCTGGCGGAGGCTCTGAAGTGCGCAGAAATGCTGCCAAGTCCGACGTACGTGAGACGTTTGATACTGCATCTCGAGGCTCAAACTTCTTCATGGGGACACGACGTCCAGAGGACGCTGACGAGGCAGGCTGTGAAGGGCGAGATGAGTTCTCACCAGTGGGCATCCCGTACTTGTCATATCCAGATGGGACGTTGACCTGGATAGGAATGTAATTCCTGAAGCCCACACGGCTACTGAGAGATCGAGTGTCGTTGCCTTGGGGTGATGCAGGTGCAGTGCTAGAATGATTGCTCTCCTTGCGAGTGAATCTCCCAATCAAGCTCGGTGCGCTCGCTTTCTTCTTTGGTATCTTTTGTGAGATCGGTGTCGTGACAGGCTCCGGTGGAGGCTCATAGTTCATGAGAAACTCTGCCAAGCTCTCCTCCTTCTTAACAGGAGGCTTGGGCGTTGCGAGCGAGACCTCGTCATCCTCATCGTCGCTAAATTCAATGGCGTAAGGGTCCTTGACACGTCGGGTCTTGCGTTTGGGCATCATATCATCTTCATCAAACATCTTACTCGTCGGAGCAGGCTGTCCTTTGTTCTTCAAAAGGGCCGTGTTGGAGTTGACAGATGAGTGGATCGAAGGCATTGATGACTCGGTGCCATGAGTCGAAGCCTGGCTGTATCGGATATCGGGAATGGTGGCGTCGACGGCCTTACCACCTGCTGGTTCTTCGGCACCGGTCGTGTCCCAAGGTGCGATATTGTGAGGAATACGGTTGCTATTTGCGCCTGGGGGTCCCTGTCGGATAAAGTCGATTAGATCCGAGCTGCCACTACGGGACTCGACCACAGCATCACGGGGCATATATCGATTCCGATTGCTTGCCGATGAAACACGACGACTATCGAGGCTGGTCTTGCCGGGGGTATTTGGGCTGCTCACATTTCGAAGTTGCATAGGACGGCTGTCTCCTGCGGGACCAGTAGATTTGATAAATTCTGCAAAATCCGCAGTAGATTCGCTGGGAACCCGAGCGTCTCTTGGGGCAGCAGACATACGTGGTCTGTTCGGGTTAGGAGAGGGCAGTGGCTTCATTCTATCGTCGCCAACCCGGTAATGGGGAGATGCCCTCTTCATGTCGGTTGCCGCAGAAGAAGACCTGGAACGGTTGTGAGCACGAGAATCGTCACTCTTCATGGATCCCTTGAACACTGAATTGTCGAGTGACTGCTTGTGCTATAGTCATCGTTAGGTCCGTTCTCGTTCGACGATGCATGTTTTACTTACATCCATGTTGCGCATATTCTCAGGCGTCAGCGTATATGTGATAGTTTGGTTGCTCTGGATCAGCTCTTCAAAGTTACGGGCCATGGCCGACCGGTTTCCACTGTCCTCGGAAGTTCGAACAGCCTTAAGTCGACTTGTCCCTGAGGAGCCTGAGGAGCCTGAAGTGTGTGTAGCTCGAGGGGTCTGCGCGTTGCCTCCATCTTCGTCCGAGTCTCTTGTCCTTGATCGCTCTATGGATACCATGCCAATACTGTGAGTGGGAGAAGTAGGTACCTTGTCATTTCGTGCAGCATGTCGGTTTGAGTAGCCTGCCGGCTTTCGTAGAACTTCAGCAGACTTTTCAGGGACGGGTTCAGAGGTGCTTGCAGGGCGCGTGGATGCCACCTTGGTACTGGATGAAGATTGTTGAAGAACAGGTGAGTGATTTGGGGATCCAACAATAGTTTGAGGTCGTTTGGCCTCGGTGGGGGAGGCAGCCTCTGGAACAGTGGGCGTGGAAGGCTGATAAGCAATATACTTGTGAGGCCTTTGCTCTCTGGTTCGATTTCGATCCATCTCCTCATCAGACTCGGAGATTGTTGCAGCAGCTGGCACAGAACCTCGCATGGCATCGACTGGAGAGCGACTTTTCGGACCTGGGCGAGTTGAGGTTGCAGGGGAATTCTGAGCCTGCACATCAACTGCGCTGACACCATTGGAGAGACCACTGCTTGGAGGTATGGTCAGGCTCGCCCGGCGGATACGGTCCGCAGCATCAGCTGAGGGTGAGCGCGACCCGCTGGGGCTCTTGGGACCAGCTACATCGATGATGCGCGCTGAGTGCACACTTGATGATCTCCTTAGTGGGAACGGACCACCAGTATCAGATAGGGCTGGCGAAGAGCTGCCAGCTACTGACACTCGGGCTGACGTCAGGATCTCTGCCTTCTCGTAAGTCGGATCCTCGTCTGCGATCTCCTGTCTTGACTGAATGCGGCTTGTTATAATCTTTGACAGGCGCTTGCTCTTGGGAGCCTCTGGCTCCGGAACAAGCTCGCCTTTAGGCTTGCTTCCATCAATCTCCTTAACATCCTGGGGTTCCTCACTGCTGATTTGCTCGGTCTTGGCTTCTTCAGCAGGCTCTTGTTTCTCCTCAACGACACTAGCATCGACAGGCACAGCCTCCTTCTCTTTCGATCGCTTAGCAGCAGCACGATATGGCGACGCGCCGGGTGTTGGAAGCGAGTTTGAACGCTTGCGACCCACGAACTCGGGAGTGTTAGGTTGCGATAATGTTGGCGTGGGAAGGCCCTGAATAATTCCCAGGGGCAGGATCAGCAAACTCTTAGGTCGGCGCCCTCCAACTTCCTCCTCGTCCTCCAACTCCTCGTCTTCATCATCGCTATTGTAGGCAAGGCCAGGGATCTCAATTTCATCCACATCATTACTTCCGACAGGAAGCGCGACTTGAGCTGGATCAACAGCTTCAGCTTGTGCCTCAGCTTCTGCATCACGGGTTGGGACCCGACTCAAAGCGGGCGAATCAGTGAACACACTGTCTTGTCTCAAATGGCCATTAGACGCCCTTGAAAAGGGGCGACCATTTATATCGATCACGGGTGACCGTATCCTCTTCTTCCAGCCCCTCCACAATCGCCCGAGTGTTCGGTCGAGAGCCACCCTCTCCATGTCTTGTTCTTCGACTACAATGCGGTCGGCGACATCGGCGGGGTTTCGGGTCCCCTCATTGATCTCCTTCTGGTATTTAGCCCGCAATCTGTGGTATGCGGCTTGTCCCGCAACAGTAAGGGTGAGCTCGCCCATATACTCCAGAACAGATGTCAGGAAAATTGCAACAGCTGGTGAAATAACGTCGGAGACAGACTCGTTGGCGCCTAGCTCGAGGTTCTCCTGTTCCATGTAGAGGTCCTCGTCTTCCTCCTCCATATCGCCTAGGGAAGAGTAAACCATGCACCTAAGACGGGTACGCTTCCAAACCAATTCCAGGTCCCAGTCACGCGCTTTGTCGTCAGTAGGCGGCACGTAATCTTCCTCATCACCGTCGCCCAAGTATTCACGTAACTCCTCATCGGCATTGTTGACGGCATCTTTCGCAAGCTTGGGTTTTAACACCTCCGAAACGGCAGGTCGTAAGTTGGCGAGAGTAGTAGCTTGGGATTTGGAGAGGAAGTTGAAAAGCAGCTGATCAAGAAAATTGTTGACAAGCTGTAGCGCTTCTCCCGAGACGAGCGCAGGGTCGCTGGCTGGCTCAATACCGTGCTGATCGTACCAGGTATCAGCATGACTGTCGTGGTCGTTTGTAACGATCTGAGAAGCGGCCGAAGCAGCGATGAAGGCCGCTGAGGGTGACACAGCGAGTGGCGGCGACATGAGGCTGTGGGCAATTGTTGAAGGTCGATCGCTGGAGATACTCTGTGTCCTAGATCTCACGTCGCGGGGAGAGATGATGCCGGAGGTAGGCCGCGACATGGCCAGGTCGCTGTGTGAGGTCGCCATGGCTGCGATCTATATATATCGGGGGTAGACCTGCAAAGGTCTCCCAAACAATGCGTCGGGGACAGGGAAGTGGTCGCTGACCGGAAGTTTCGTTTGCCTTGTACGAGGCGAGCCGAAATAAACTCGGATGGGCACAGAATTAGGATTGTGGCCCCGGCTCTTGTTCTGTTCTGCCAGCGTGCGAAATGTTGGGGGATGGGAGCGCAATTCGAGGTGGCTGAACGGCAATGTACTTTGTCGACAAGTGAACCTGATTTCTGTTAATCGACGGTCGCAATGGTATTGCAATCTGAAGTACGAAACTGGGCGGAAAGTAGGGACGGAGAGTTGCTTCTTGTGTAACACAGGTCGCAGGTTGTACAACGAGTTGACCACTGACGAGACAATAGCTGACAGACACGGGTGCGCCAGACGTCGCGAGCCGACCGATAGCACCAATTCAATTGCAGTTCGACAGCAGAAACCTTGACTGTGCCTTGGGAAATGAGTAATGGGTATAATAACAGACATACCTTGCAGTATAGCAGGAAGACCAGTGGCAATGCCAGGTGGGTGGATTATCGCAATGTCGCAAAAGCAAGCAATGTCAAAAAGCAGTCAACGAGGGACTGTCCAAAGTTTGAAATACAAACAAAAGAGAGGTTGAAGTCAAGGTGAGAAAGATTTAAAAAAAATAAAAAAAGGTAGGTTGGAGGAGCGAGGCGTGTCGATCAGGTCTCGGTCCTCTTCTCCTGTCCTGTTTGCTCAGTAGATTTGATTTGAGTTGAGTTGAGTTCAGGTCGGGTCAGGTCAGGTCAAAGTCGCGGATTTGGCTGCTGCTAAGGGTCTCGTTCAGCCGGCGGATTGTAATTGTATGCAGCCCCTGGACCCAGATCAGGCAAGACTGGGGACGGACTGGAAGACTTCTGTTCTGGCTCTGGCGTTAGAGATTCGGTAAGGAGAGCCAGGTAGACCTTGTTCCGGGGACGGGACCCTGAGGTACAGGATCGACAATACAAGGTAGCGCTATGGTGAAGGTACTGCCGACACTGTCGCCGTGCTGCACGCTGTATCAGAGGTCGCAGCGCAGCGCAGCAACTGCCTCCTGGAGTAATAGGATTTGCGACCAAGTCTAGAAAGGGTCTAGCCCCTCGGACAGGGTTGATGATGGTTAATGAATGTGGATATGGATGCCGATGGGATGTTTCCACAGAAGCGGCCGGGGTGGACTGGGCTGGGATGGCAGCTGGAGGTTTGGCTACTACTGGACAGCGAGTCTGGACGCAACTCCACTATATCCACCGTTCCTGGACAAGCGGACAAGGGCCCTGTCAGTGTCGCAAGGGTTTGAGTCAGGGACTCTTCTTTTTTTTTGAGGGTCGATGGAGCTGGAGCGGAGTCGGGATTTAATTGGGATAGGGGTTGTGATGGTGTTCTTCAGGAGTTCGCTTGGTTCGTTATGTATCGTGTCGTGCATTGGATTAATTAACGTTGCGTGGAAGAGCTACTAGAAGTCGCCTAGAACACACTGTGCCACTGTGATTAATTGATAGACGGATACGGATGGAATGGATGAATGGATGAAAGGTATGGCCAACCTCTCTCAACCACCACATGCAGGTGAAGCTTGGATCTGTGGCTGTGGCCACAACCTCCTTTGATCGTGATATCTTCAAGCCTAGTCAGGTTCATAGCTTCTTCGCGATATTCATTTCTAGCATGCTGCTAGCTTCTACATATGCCTCCTCGTGGCTGCTCGGCAAGACCGTCTTTCTGCGGCTCCAGGGTGGGCTCCTCTTATCATGACTAGTATAGGCCATCGTCCATCGTGGAACAGTAGCTTGGATTTGTTATTAGGTTGGGTCAAATACCGACCTACACTTCCATGACAGAGATGCTAACGTGAGCGGCCAGATACTGTTGGCCGACATCTTGAATATGCAAGGTCCTGCTTGGAAGAATGAGCGAACCGTGCGAGTGAGGATAATATGAGTCCAAATGATCTTGATTTCTGTATGGGATCATCAGGCACCTTTCGTATCGCTGCTGCTGGGACTCCATGATATCCCAGACTGTACCCTACCTTACTGTACGGAGTAGTCTGCTCCCATTACAACTACCGTCACAAGTTACAGACAACCTTGCTCGCCTGCTTACTTGCTTGCTTTTAGCCGTTGAAACACATGAACGTCTTTCGAGACTCTGTTTCGCTGAGACGTGGATATATGTTACATCGGATCTGTTTCATATAACCATGCGATAAAACTCAGTCGTAATTGACTTGTTACAGGTCATTTACCGAATAGAAACAACAATTGTTCACCATCCCATACATACATACATACATACATACATACATACATACATACATACATACATACATACATACATTACCATACATACATACATACATACATACATACATACATACATACATACATACATACATACATACATACATACATACATACATACATACATACATATATACATGACCTCGCACGGACAGACTCAGCTTGTTGTCATTATCACCAACATTAGAGCAGAAAAAAAGACCTGTGTGTTGTTGGACGGACGAGCCAAGCCAGGCCAGGCCACTTTAACCATCCCTGTCCAGACTAATACCTAACTATGGCGTGGGCGGCAGCCACCGCAAATCAAATGGTCGATGCTTTGGTCCGTGAACTGAAAAAGCTCCACAAGCCACGCGGGTCAATGGAATGCTGGCGCTGGCTCGTTTGTTCTACTCGGAATATCACAATGGATCGTGAACGAACCAAGCATGGGAGACCTAGCCTACTATACAGGTCGCTCTCGTCTCGGGAGGCAACTTTCCTCCGAGGCGAGATAACGACATTACATACCCATGATCCATTGTGCGAACCGGTTTTCCGTAGAATGATCAGCAGTCTATGCTCTCCACGTGCTTCGTAGCTGATCGACACTACTGTACGAGCATGATGAGCCGCTACAGATTGTGACTCCTATTCTATTCCGCTAAACTGGATATCTATCCGTCAATGATCTGTGAGCGATTCCAGTAATAAACCCATCTGGACCTGGACCACACAGGCCCATCAGATCCTCCCCTGACAATCAAACAAGTTAGTTGATACTGTACTGTACCCAATTATTCCCCTAGCCCGAACGAGCAGTTGTGATAAACGTAGACGATGGCCATGTTAGTGGTTATTACACACACAATTCACGACTCAATTCTCAGGGCCAGCTTCTGTCCATCCACTCAGTTCAGTTCAGCTCAGCTCAGCTCGACACCAACCCAGTAAGAATACCCTCCTCTACGTGTGGCCGTGCGGGATGGCCCAGGAGATTATCCAAAGTCGCTACCCGTCGTGGTGTCAGTACACCCAGTTCCACACTCGAACGGCAACTTGCAGGTCTTACTGTAACGTCGGATACAGGGAAACCGGCCACCCCCAGAAACCGGCCACTCTCCTCCACTGTAAGCTAAGAAAATATAATATTTTTACATATTAATAAAACATTATAGATTACTAATTTAATTTTTTTCTAATTTTATATTTATAGTTAAATAGCTTATATACTATTTAAAAAATACTATATAATTATACTAAGTCTATATTAGAAATTATAGCTATTTTAATATATAAAGCTTAAAATGTTAAGGAATTACTAGTATTTACTAAGAAAACCTTAACTAATTAAAAACCTTTATATAAAATCTGATAAAATAGTTATAAAAACTTACTTTTAAGATTATTATTATTAAAATTATAGAGTTCTTAACTATAGATTTATTTAATATATATTA